>LDUD01000112.1:153032-170231 GCA_012184295.1 Dactylella cylindrospora
TAATATGTACTATTCCAGTGCCGTTTTCAAATATGGCATCACTGGGCCTTTTTTAAGATTTAAGTAGACAAGTCGTCTTCAAGGAACTTGTAAGCAAACTTGAAGTCCGACTTGCGCCTATTCATCCAGGTGCTTTCATAATCGAAGAATCGATACGTCCCCTGTTCGTATTCCTCGTTGATTACCTTGGGCTCCTCGTGTCGTTGGAACCATGTCTGGTACTGCTTGTGGAAGCGCCAGCTAAGTTGCTTCAGCCGCTGTGCCGCAAGGTATTGCTGGTAGGTTCCCTGGCGATAGTAGAATATATAAAAAAGCGTATCCGTATCCACCTTTGGTGTGAAAAAGGAGGGTTCTTCTAGAGTGCCAAGAGGCTCCTGGGGGTAGTGGGCAGGAGTCTTGAAAGGAGTTTGCGGTTTGTACCGTCGAGGCCGTTCCGCGTCTTGTGCAACCGGAAGAGTCGCAGCGGATGCGGCTAGCAGTCGGAGAGAGTGGGGACTTGTCGGATCGTGCTTCCTCGCCTTGACTGCTTCGAAAGAGGCAATCAAATCCTGAAGTCCAGGAGGTAGCGTGAACTTGGTGTCTACGCTGTTCGCAACCCTAGGTGAAGTCGTTCTCGAAGGTGGCTTTTGCGATGGCTTGGAAGGACGGGTTTCATAAGATGTAGAAAACAGGGAATGTGGATTATCGTCTTCTTCCAGCTCTAGTGCTGGCGCCTTCCCGTTCTTGTCCGCTGGCGTCTCCTCTTGCTGGGCGGCCTGGGATAACGACTGTGGTGCCGACGATTGGGATGAAGGATCCCGCTGCATGCTGGAAACGGACACCGGGGCGGCATGGGTGCTCGATGGAGTCTGGACCTCGGAACCCTGAGTCGCGGCACTGACCTTGTCGAGTTGCGGTGTCGGCGGTATAGAAGCGGGCACCGAATCAGGTGGCGTCGCCGTGTTTTCTGGTATCGTGTCAACTGCTCCTCCTTTTGATGGTGTTTTTGCCTTCGAACTCGTACTTGAAACGGGGACAGCCGATGTAGTCGGGGGGGTAGATACAGCCGTCACATGGTTTGCTGGCGGTGGTAGCGGGGCAATACCGACGTTCTTGTCCGCTTGTGCCGCAAGGGCTGCTGCGGAGGCGTACTTGAGAGGTTCACCAGCAGGTCGAGTTGGCGGTGGGGCAGGCTTCATTGCCGCTCCATTCGTTATATTCGATGGTACATGCATCGTCGCTAACGTCGGTAGAGGAGATTTCATCTGTGCCGAAGGTCGGCGCGCTGCAGATGCAGAAGAGTGAGATTCGCTCTTCTTTTCCGGGGGCTCGTCATGTATCGATTGGGCATCTTGTGACGATAATCTGTCGTTGTCTAGACCGACATTATACAGGTCTTCTTCCTCGTCCAGATTCAAGTCGTCGTATACGGATTCGTCTTCAGTAAAATCCTGATCTCCGTTACATTCGACATAGTATTTGATGTCGTCCTTGATTTCCGATACCTGCTCAGCTTCCAGACCACCATTTTCGACCAGCCGCAGTATCAGTTCTAGTTTGCCCTGATGCCACTTGTGTCGTTCTACGGAGCGTTCTACACCGGCCAGTCTTTCCGCCTTGTGGTTGTCCTTCCGGCCTTTTTTCAGCGTTAACTGTATCGTTTCCATTTCTGCTTCGAAGGTTTCGATCTGGCGTTCTAGTTCCTCCACCATGGTCGATAGGAAGCCGCAAATTTCTACTTTCTCCTTCTCTTTCGGATCCAGTTTCGCTGCGGCTGATAGCCCCTCTTTGCTGTACGCTTTTGTCTTCATTTCCTTCTCGACTGCTTTGAATTTCTCCATTTGCTACATCGATTACCGGGACAACGTCAGCATTCAAATCGACATGAACCCCTCTCAAAAATATTCAACCCCGATGTCGAATGGAGTGGGGGGAATAACGATGTGGGGATATGCTGGATCCTCCGAAACTAACCGTCTCTATCAGTTTCCGCTGCTCTAGTAACGGCTTCTTGTCCTTGATCTCGTTACTCGCCGCCCAGGACTTGATCTGGTCCCGATGCCGCTGCAGCTTCTTGATTTCACGCTTGAGGACATCTTCCAGCTTTTCCTTCTGCGAAGGGTTACCCGTCTGCTGAAGCTTTTCATAGGTCCCTTCGAATGCTGTTATTCCCTCCGCCACTCTTTTAAAACAACGATCTACTTCCTGCTGTAACTTCCGCTGCGCCATAATTTTTCAAAGTACTGTAGAGACTCGATATATTTTTTTAAAATTTATTTTCGCTTTGATGGGCCGTAGTGTAAACCGTTCGGGGCGGTGGTGATATGTCGAATACGGGGAGAGGGAGGAGGAGGTTTGCTCGGAATGGTGGTTCCAAGGGATGATGGCTTTTTGACGTCGGGATGTTGTTGTTTTCTTTGTTGAGGATTTTTTAGACGTTCGGTTCTTTTCCAAGTTTTTGGTGACAGACGGACACAAAACTAGCGGGCGGACACACTTTACCCTTTCACACACGCAGCAGAGCGAATGGGCGAGGAGGAAAGGATGCAAAGGCTAAAGGAAAATACCAAGGAATACTAATTTAGAGACCACCAAACAGTCGTAGGCAGGGTTTCGGATCTGTAAAACCCGCCCGGCTGTCATGTCAGCTACTCTATCAGCTTTCCAAAGACGACAGACCATACATGAACTCTAACGGCGAATTGAAGGGAATCCAAGGCACGCTAGGTATGCGGACAGGCACGCAGGCAGGCCGCTGCTACCAAAACAAACAGGCCCCCCCGATTTTGGTCGATCGGACTGTCACATACGGCGAGCTGGTGCAGGACGAGTTGAAAGTGTGGGGGAAAGCGGGATGCATGGATATATTTTTCAATGGCAATGCAAGGGGAAATTGAGGCTACATGGCGGGATCGAGACGTAAAACCGGTGGGAAATTTGGACTCACCAACGAAAACTCCAAATAACTATAGGAGATACGGCTTTGAGGGGTTACTCGGAAAATGCAAAGTGCCCACAGTTTATATAATTGAACGATCGGAAATATAATGTATCGCCCTGTGGCGGGGAAGGGAGGGTTTAAAGACAGTCAGATCAGATTTGAGTTGGAATGGCCTGTTGCTGTTGGCTGAAGCGTTAGTTAGCTAGTTACTACTTACTAGTTAGTAAGGCGTGCCCATCTGTCTGGCTCTGTTGGGTTGGACCGACCAAATTAGGCTGGGCTGTGGTCACAGGTACCCCTCTCCCTCTCTCCACCATGCCATACCAGCCGCGTACCAATATAATTTTAAAATATGAACGGCAAGAATGCCCGAAATTTTATTTGCTTCTCATTTAATTGCGACCGAATGAGAAGGCAAAAGTCAACAGAGCCCATGCATTAATCAATGGCGCTGGCGGATCGAGAAAACCCGCTTTGAATCAGACTAGCTATCAGCTGACTATTAAAGTGACGTTCCTGCGGCGCGGATGCTTTATATATCCTTCTCCTTGAAACCAGGGCGGATTCACTCAGCTTCAGCTGGCAGCTATCAGAGTTTTGAGAGGCTCCTCCATCCAGAACCGCACTAAAAAGGCTTCTGCCCACAAACAGTTAAAACGTGTGTTTATCTAAGTTTCGGCTTCAAAACTAACGGCGATGCTATCGTCCGTTCATGCTTGTAGCGCTGCTCGTCCAAAATCGATGCATCCTACAAAATTCTTCTCTGTTTCCACGGTTGGAGATACATTAGTTGTTGACTCTCCGGTGTTGTGTGATGTTCCAAGCGAGAGGACAAGAGCTGCAATGCAGCTTCACCATGCAGTGTGCATGGCATGGATTTGACGGCTACCAAATACATACAATGACACCACACTGAGCTCAGGCAGTTCGAATCAATATAACCCCAAGACAACCAATAAAACCACGAAACCCTCTGAGCGACTACTAGTGCTATTCAAGGCCCGAGTATCGAGCTTGGTCCCTAGGATCGAAACCCTCCAGCTGCAATTGAAGTCCCAGTTTTGTCGGAATAGATTGGTGCCTCAGGAAGCGTTATCCTCATACCACGCCACCGGATTTTGTCTAAATTATCTGGGTGGAGCTCGAGATAAGACTTGAACTGTAGCCGAATATGAAAGGTATCGCGAGCAGACTACCCTATCCGATATACTCCGTAATAGAGTTTTCAACGGTAGAACTTAGAAGCTAACTGTAGTCCCTCCAAGCAATTGTCCAACGGGTGCTATCCGCATCTGTTACCGTTGATTCAGAACTTATATCATCAATATCAAAAGGCCTTTTGGTTTTTGCAGCCGGTATGAAGCATCAATAGATGGTGCGCATAATATATATCTTGATTCACATACATGATTCAACTGATACCAATGCCCAGTTGGCCCGGATGACGATGAATCAGATGCTACAGCCCTCGCGGGCAAGGTTATCAAGATGAGATTTTGGGACGACGGGGACGGGGGAAAGGTGATACGCATATCTCACCATTAACCGGGATGTTCCCTTTCAAATGTATTGATGCTGATGTCGAGCAATGGGCAAGTAGTGGAAAAGGAGCGTCGTAGACATTGGTGGAGAAATCCTGTGCGGTATGGTTCGACTATCACAGGTCAATAAGCGCATCCCTCGCTGAACATCGTATCTCACCAGTGTCTCAGTTTACCCTTCTCGCCAATACGAAGAAGGGAAATAAGGTAAGATTAAACGTGCACATGCATTGATGGATTCATACGCAGAGTTAGAAATACCATTGATCACGGCTCACCGAAGGTCATGGCAGCCCGACTTCCACGGTGCAATGGCACCCGATAAAGCGAAGGCTTTATATGATACATTCTTTCAGAAGGTTAGGGAAGGTTATGAACCTGAAAGAGTAAAGGATGGCGTTTTTCAGGCCATGATGCAGGTAAGAGGCGAATGTTATGTATCTCAAGCCAGTCGGCAGAGGGAATGTGCTAACAGCCAGCCACGAAAGGTCACTCTTGTGAATGATGGCCCTGTAGGTATTCCTTTGGTTATGCAGTCGGCAGGAATTCCAAATCAAGGAACGCTACTAATTTAGAAATCAAGGTCACTATCGAATTAAATTCGCCGGAAAAGAAGCCAAAACCTCAAAAAGCCAACAAGTTTGCGAACATTAAGGGTGCAGAAACTCCAAGGTCTAGCTCCGAAAGATCAGAAACAGCTTAATCAGGTTGGTCAATGTGGCAATAGTACTGTTGAGAGGACCAGTATCATTCAGCATACATTTTCCCCTGAGATTTCGCAAAATCAATCGAGAAAATTCAATTATTATTTGCGGTAAATCCAATAAACATGCATTACAGACGAATCCTGAGCTAAGTCTCCAGAGTTGTTTTGAGTGGGCGCAATGCGATAGCCCAGGAGTTGATACCTCGCATTTTCCGCAGAAAATATCAAGAAAAGGCTAGCACGTTTTAGAGCATATATTCATAAGTAGTGCTTAGAATATCAAAATACACAACCAGGTTGACAATAATAAAAGCACCGGCTTATGCGTAAAATTATATTGACATGGACGACCCTGTTGAGCGGTTCGAATGCGCCATATCAGCTTCCCGCCGCCTGCATATTGCTGTTTCCGGAGCTACCCCTCCAACACCACACAATCGGTCAAGATTCATGTGCGGGGCACACGCAGCCAGCCTTGTACGAAACTAGCAGCACGCGTTGAAGGAATGACAAGCTAGCACTTCCAGAACGTTCTCCAAACCCTCAAAGAAAGACGGCCCCGCCAATTTCCCACAAAACTCCTATCTCTAAACCTAGAGGCTAATCAATTGCTTCATACTTTTCCACCCACATAATAATTCTATACACAAACCGAAACTTTACATCTCGTCACTGGCTTTGATTGTGTAATCCCAACCTCCAACTAGACTTGCAACCAGAACCAAGATCAAAACTCCCACCGACCTACAAACAAAAATGGCAGAAGCAACAAGTAATACCATACCGACAGTCACTTAACCTTCAAAGTAATGGGATCTCGAATCATCAAGCTGACAGTTTCTGTTAGAACGGCCAAGAGTCTTTTTCGACGTATCCATTGGCGATAGACGCCCGGAAAGAATAACATTCGAACTTGTACGTGGTACCACGTGGATTAACCACTGCCTTCCTCGCCATGCAACTGACATTCTCTAGTACTCCGATAGTAAGCCTCACAACTAGATTTCAATCACCACGTTACATTCCCCGCGAGGACGTTCAGTTGACACGCGATTATAGTTGTCCCAAAAACTGCAGAAAACTTCCGAGCGCTATGCACTGGCGAGAAAGGACTCGGCAAGTCTGGGAAACCACTACACTACAAAGGTCCGTTCTGGCTTAGTTTTCCTTAGTTAAAATATTTATAGTAGCTTACCTATAAAACAGGCTCTGGTTTCCACCGCGTCATCAAGAAATTTATGTGCCAGGGCGGTGACTTCACTGCGGGGAATGGTACAGGAGGAGAATCAATTTACGGAGAGAAGTTCGAGGACGAAAACTTTGAAAAGAAACATGAGAAGCCGTTCTTGTTGTCTATGGCCAACGCCGGACCAGGAACCAACGGCTCTCAATTCTTCATCACTACCGTCCCCACGCCGCATTTAGGTAACTAGCAGGAACTTATCTACACATGTACGGATGGCCACTGCTAATATCGTATCGAATAGATGGCAAACACGTTGTCTTCGGGCATGTTGTCAGTGGGAAGAGCATCGTTCGTAAAATCGAAGAAACAAAGACCGATTCCCAGGATAGGCCAGGAAAGCCTGTAGTAATTCAAGGTACTACATAGCCAAGGACTCGTATCTATACTGTAACAAAGAAGTTGCTAACCCACTGCAGATTGTGGAGAGCTCGCACCCGGTGAATCTGCCGAAACCGAAAGAGCGGACGACGGAACAGGAGACAAATACGAGGATTTCCCAGATGATCTCGAAGAAGAATTGACTCCCGAGAAATCGTTAAAGATTGCCACGGATCTCAAAGAAATCGGTAACAAAGTTTTCAAAAGCGGTGATATTGAGCTAGGCGTCGAGAAATACCAAAAGGCTCTTCGATACACAGACATGTTTTCATCTATGGATACAGATGATGGTTCCGAAGAGTTGATTAAGGCCATGAATTCGCTTCGCTTCACTTTGTACTCCAACTCAGCGCTCCTCCAAACTAAGCAAAAGGCATACAAGGACGCAGAGGATTCCGCAGGGAAGGCGTTAAATGTTAATGGACTTAGCGATGCTGAGAAGAGCAAAGGTTACTACCGAAGGGCGATGGCAAGGTTAGGCCGCAAGCAAGAACCTGGCGCAATGGAGGATCTGCTCGAAGCGAGCAAGCTTTCGCCAAACGACGGTGCAATCCAAGCGGAACTTGACAAGCTTAAGAAGCTCCAGGCAGCCAGGGATGCAAAGGAGAGAAATGCATACAAGAATATGTTTAAATAACTTAAGCTATATATCTGTATGGCCCAAAGTTATTCCGTTTCTGCAAATAGCATAACATTGCAGTAATGATGACAATGGCATTCTGAATTCTCTATGGATTGACTCACCGCATTAGAATTTGGTTTTCTTTACGTATATTAGGCTAATAAAACCTAACTGATTATTGTGCCTTATTCCAATGCATCTAGCGAAACGAAATCGCCAAATAACTTTACAAAGGCCATTTTAATGTACCTTTAAACTTAAAAACGAGCCTCGATGGCTTCCCAAAAAGTAGTACTTGCGCGTAACTTTTTATAAATCTGCTCGCGGATCCTTGCTACTCCATTCTTGAACATTCTACCACATCAAAAATATAACAAAGTAAAAAGCGTTGTTGATAGGCTAGGTAATTAAGCTGGCGTCACCGCGTCTTTTAACACTCAAACACGTCCTTCGGCAGATACTTTAACTCAGCACGAAGGTTTCAATATTGCGAGTAGTAACCATGGTGCGAGCAATTAAAGGTAGTATAGAATATTTTAACTATCAAACTTATTTCTCGAAGCTAATAGGACTTCCATAGGAGTCTTGGTCGAGTGGTTCGTCAGCTCCAGTGTTCTTTTTCTAGTTTAAAGCACTAATCAGACTGTCCCGTGGCGAAGCGACCCGTCCATCAAAGCCATCATCCTGAATCTTGACAGTGAATCCCATGACTTTGTGATCGAGGTGAGCGGGTAATGCTAGCGCCTTTGATACATACAGGATGCAGACCTGATAAAAAGATAGGATCTCGATGAGTCCCACCTTATCGTCAAGGACACAAAGATTGGTGAACTCAAACGAATGCTTGAGGAGGTAAGCCCTTAACGCCACCCACGAGTTGGTTTAGTACAGAAATTAATATTTATAAACAGAGACTTAATGAGCATACTAAAGTCGACAGCCTTGAGGAGGAAGAGGAAGAGGAAGACGATTAAATAAATGATGCTATGCGCTATTGCCCGGCTAGATAGCGGCATAGTAGATGGAACATTAGAATCGATTTACGCACATCTTTAGCGATAGGTTCTCATCGATATAAATTCAAAAGTACTAGATCCTTTTTAGTATCTTAGAGCAATACGATAAGAAAATACTACTAGAGTATGACGTTTCATGCTCCGCCATAGCCGACGGCGTTGAAAACTCATGAATGGGCCGCTTGAGCACGAACCACATGCAGGCTCAGGGTGGGCGGGTACCTGCAGGATTCAGCACCACTTGCCACAAAACCTGATGAGGTGTACTCTAAGCTCTGATTGCCAACAAAGAGTGGTGTTCAGCGGCCAGATAATAATGCTCGTTTCAGCTGCCAGTTCAGAGCCTTTGTCCGACGTAAGCCAGTTTGTTTGCTGAGTGTATCTGAGTGGAGCGCGCAGCTATATAAAGCTTTTAGGGCGGTGTAGTATCCTTCAATATTTTTCTTCTATTAGGCTCCTTCCTTAGTATATATCCGGTCGCACTTTTAGGGGTGATTTGTAGAGGGAGTTGAATATCATACCATCTATAGCATTCTTTCCGAGCTTCATATTGACCCTTTTGGTAGTGAGGACTTTTTAATAGTGAGCAACAGTTTTGGATTTATTCACCAGCATGTTCTAGTACCATACTAAGTGATCGCGAGAGTAGCCATGGCATATCGAGTGGCTTGTTCAGGACTGTTCTTCTGGCAGGGCGACACCTACTAAATTTTATTTTTCTCCCACAACGTTGATATCTCACCTACCACCCTGACGACCGCGCGATATTATCTTCTCTTTCTCTCCACTTCCAGTCCTCTTACTCCTAGCCTGCCCTCATACTCTCTTCCTTTTGTAAAAATCTTCCACAATCACCACAAACAGCATCATCACCATCCCAATCCAACACGTATAAAAGTAAGTGTATAGATTCCTACTGCCCCGAAACTATTTCCCATTATCCCAACAACATCATCTAATCATTTGCATATTCCTTTCTCCCCAAAAAAGAAACCATCACATATAATATTAATTGTAAGTGTGATGTTTCCCTCTAAACTTGTTGGCTTTGCAGTTTCGAGTATTCTCTTTCCCGCCAACCTGGTGGGTCTGATATTATATCAAAGAAACTGACATTGGATCGTTGCTAAAGTTCTAAAACCAAATGTCAGTCAAAAAAGCCACCAAAATGTTTCCAACCCCTTTCCCCGCCTTAAACCGTAAGTAAGACCCTTTCGTTCGTATTATAGCTCGGATTTGCTGAAATTTTTACTTTCTTAGTCCTGCTCAGCGAGGAGCCAGTCAACATCCAGCCACCCCCAGGGGGTGAGGCCTCTGGTCCTGCAACCATCCGGGTTGCACCAGAGGCTCTCAACCCTCGTGGGGGGCCTACAATGGCTGTTAAGACCAGTAGGTTCTCGAATCTCTTCAAGAAAGAGACCAATGTCGCCGGCCCTTCGAAAGCCGCGGCAGAACTCCAACCAGAGAACCTATGCCATCTGGTCACTTCCCATGGAGCCCCAACGGCCAAGCTTGCGGCTCCAAAGGTTGATTTTATGGGCTCGGCCGCCCTCCAGGAGACTGCAAAGGCTGTTCAAGAGCCTTTGAAAGTCACTCAAGAAGTGCCAAAGCCTGTTCAGCCCGTCTTCAAGCCCGTCCAAGAGGTCATAAAACCCGCCAAAGAGGTCTCAAACCCAACCCCAGAGGTCCCAAAGGCTCTCCCAGAAGCCCCAAAGGTTACCCAGGAGGCTGTTGATCCCTCGACACCACCCAAAGCTACAGGCAATTTTGATCTAAAACGTTTGCACCTCGAAAACGTTGCCTATGCAGCTAGGAAGTCCGATATCACACACTTCTTCAAGGGTTTCAATGTGTAAGCATCAATTTCCTAATACTCTAAGATTCATTGCTAATAAGTTCTAGTGAATCTATCGATATCCCTAGAAAGCGTGATGGCAAATCCAGGGGCATCGCCTATGTCAGAGTTTCTTCCGAGGAAGAAGCAAAGCAGGCCATTGCTAAGCTTCACAATACAAGCCTCAAGAACCGTCGTGTCAGAGTCTCTCTGGCTAAATCTAACGGCAGCCATTCAAAGTCGCCGTCTGACAAGGAACGCGGCCAAGATGAATCCCCAAGGCGCGATTCTTTAACCTCCGATGTTTCCAAAAACTCCAAGCCCGACCCTAACTCCGACACTGTCCCGAGCGGCACCCTGGACAGTTCAGTTCCCTTCCGTCAAGCTCTCTACACCCTAGCTTGCAATGCAATTGGTCGTGAGGGTTACACACCAGACGACATCTTCCGCGTCATCAATTTTGATGATGATGAGAGACTAAAGCTCAGGGATTTCTATAATAGTTTCAAGCAAGAGGAGAAGGTAAGATCAATCACAACAATAATAAAAGACGATAGACGAAAATCTAACAGGACCACGTTTAGAAGAACGAAGAGGAGCGTAAATACTTGGTGGGTTACACAGACACACCTAATATTTAAGTTTTTAACTAACTCTAGTGCTAGTCTCTAACGGAAAGTTTGGACCGCCCTTGTTCCATTCACGGGTTGCCTCAATGTATGGAGTGCCATCAAGCAGTGATGTTGAAGAAGATCTGTGACGAGGAGGAAAAGGAAAACATAGGTCTCGAACCGATTACGGAAGGAATTATCAACGTTGGGATGGCTCCCGCAGGTCACCAACAATCCGTCTCGTGGGGCTCCGGCGGTACTTTTAATAGCGAATTGAACCCGGAACATCACTCAACCGTAAAGGTTCCAACTATTCCAATGCTCAACGGTTCCCCTTATAACGTCACCTACCAGGGGCTGACAGCTTACGAGGCACTCTATATGTTCGGACCAAAATTCGTCAAGGAACACTTCCAACAAGTCAATCCACTGGTCCATAACACGTACAATGGGATCAATGGGAGTTTCAATCCGGACACTCCTTACCAACGTCAAAATTCTGTCGTTGCTACCCAGCCTGGAATTAAGACTCACTGTGCCTTCTTCCTCCGTACCGGTCACTGTGACTTTGCCCAGCAAGGTTGCAAATTCTCCCATGAACTCCCACCAGGAGGTATCGCGGAGCTCACTGCTCAAACTGGGCCACGTTCTCAAAATGGTGGCTTCGGTCCTCCGCGTAATGGGCTTGCTGGTAGTGTGTTCACGGAAAGCACGCACCGTCGATTTCCAAACTCGAAGGTACCAAACCAAGACCAGGGCCAACCGTTCGCCAAATATGTTGGTGGTCCTGCTGCCCGCGGTAGAGGCCGCGGTAATGCCTTCATATCTGCCGGTAACGAGGGATTCAATCAGAACTTTCCCGGTGTCAACATTAACTACCAGATCGAAAATCAAATGAATGGTAACCGCCGTCGACCATCCAATGGCGTCCGTGAAGTCCACCAACCCCGCCAGCCCTCTGGAAATTGGCGTGAACTTCCTAGCTGGCGTGACAACAACAGACGTGCCTCCGGAATGACGAACGAAACGGACGGCGCTGCTGATGATGAGGAGTCATCCAGTGACCTGATATCTCTTTCGTCTTTCAACCACTGACACGCTTCGATATAAATCCGGTCGATATAACTTGCGAACTTTTGTTTTTCTGAACTGCAGGCATTTTCAGGCGTTTTGATTTATATGGGCAAGGTTGAAATTCTCTCATTGTTTTCTATTCTCTTTATTTGTCATACTGTGTCATGTACTATCCTATTGTCGACATCTTGTATTTGCTGCTGCTGCGTCTTTTATCCCACATAAGTCCTCTCGCATCCTCTTGCTCAGCTTGAGTCGAACTGCTTGAGAGGCAGTGCTTCTGTGGTTATTTCTACCCCTCACGCCTGCAAGGATACGTTATATAGCTATAGGGCGAGGGGTGTTTTTTTATTCATAAGTAGTACTACTATATATACTCTTATGTAAGTAGTCTACTAATTATCGAAAGGTTATCTGGGTATCTATTTCCTTTTTTTTTTTTCTTTCTCTGACAGATTTTACTTTTCACTTTTTCTTTTTTAACGATTAACGCCATCCTAGGCATATACTTGTCCCAAAGAGTCTTATTCGTGTAGCACTGAAAGGGTCCCCTAGTCAAGTAGTCGATGGAAGGAATATTGGGAATTGTTCTTTCTTTATATATCACCTGCTAACTTTCATAAACCAAACTTCAAGATCAAGTACTTATATAAACTGCAGACAATATCAATCCACAGAGACAGCATTATACGCTCATGCGTTGCACAGTGTTGGAGTTTTCAATGTTCTTCCGGCACATACATCCGCCGTTGCTAAGATGTGCCCAAGCCTAAAGCATGCGTAATCTGTCCGTAGTAGTATATTTTGGGAATCTAGATGTTGGATGTATGGCCGGATGCAAGGGAAAGATGAAATATATAAATTAACCAAATATCTTATTTCTCTTCCCTTGCAACGAGGAGCCCAGCCGACTCTCCGTTGAGTTGAAATTGCTACATTGACACTCAACCTCAGCTCTACTCCGTGAGACACAGTTTGTGCGGTTGTATGCGCATACCATTTATACGGGTGTATTGAATAGCTGAGTACTTATATCAAACATTATGAATTATCGAAAAGTAATTACTAATGCAATGAAATAGTTTACTTGAATAAGAGGCACAGAGCAGTATACAAACCGTTTCATCTCCACCGAACTCTCCTAAAGAAAAGGATGGAGGAGCATACCGCGGCCGTCGCGGCCATCTCCCAAAAGATGTCAAATCTCTACGCCCGCAAGGTGCCCTACCGCATCTACCACGGCTCCAGAAACGCCATCAGGCTGGACGCCATAAACCACGATCAAATGATCGATACCAGCAATCTCCGCAACGTCCTAAAAGTTGACATTCTCTCCAAAACAGCCCTGGTGGAACCCAACGTTCCCATGGACCGTTTGGTCGAAGCCACCCTTCTCTATGGCTTGGTCCCTCCCGTCGTGATGGAGTTTCCGGGGATAACGACCGGGGGAGGATACGCTGGCACGTCGGCTGAAAGCAGTTCTTTTCGTCACGGGTTCTTCGATCGAACGATCGATTCGGTGGAGATTGTCCTGGCGAACGGGGAGGTGGTGACGGCGTCTAGGAGGGAGAGGTCGGATTTGTTGCATGGAGCGGCGTCGTCGTATGGGACTTTGGGGGTGGTGACGTTGCTGGAGGTGCAGCTCGTGCCGGCCAAGCCGTATGTTGAATTAACGTACCATCTGGTGGAGACGGCGGGGGAGATGGTACCGAAGATTGAGGAGTTGAGTAGGGATCCGACGAATGATTACATTGATGGGATCATGTATTCGAAATCCGTGGGGTTGATAATATTGGGGAGGATGATTGATGAACCAGCGTCTGGAATGCAGGTTAATGGGTTTACAGCACCGAGGGATCCGTGGTTTTATCTTCACGCTGAGAAGGTTCTAAAGAGGATACAATCGTCGAAATCAACAACATACGTCGATGCGACACCGATATTCGACTATCTGTTCCGCTACGACAGGGGTGTATTCTGGACCGGAAAGTACGCATTCAGATACTTCCTCACCCCCTTCAACAGGATCACAAGATGGTTGCTGGACTACTTTATGCACACAAGAATAGCATATCGAGCACTACACAAAAGCGGCCTAGCGGACATGTACGTCATCCAAGACGTCGCGGTCCGCTACGACGGCGCCGAAGAATTCATCGAATACCTGGACCAAGACTTCGGATACTACCCTCTCTGGCTCTGCCCCCTAAAAACCCGAGGAGGCAACTGCGACTACTCCCACGGCCTCCTCGCCGGCGCTCTTGACAACCCAACAAAGGGCATCCCGGACTACCTTCTCAATTTCGGCGTCTGGGGTCCAGGACCCTGGGGTCGTCGAAAATTCGTAGAAATGAACCGTCGACTGGAAAAGAAGGTGGAAAGCCTGGGCGGGATGAAGGCGCTTTACGCTCAAGCTTACTACACGGAGGAGGAGTTTTGGAATATTTACAGCAGGGAGGAATACGACGCTTTGAGGGGAAAGTATCACGCTTCGCACCTGCCGAATGTGTTTGAGAAGACGAGGAGGGATTGGGTGGCGGAGCAGAGGAGGATGGAGGAGTCTTGGGTGGTATGGTTGATGGCGATGTTTTGGAGCATATGGCCGCTTGGGGGGTTGTATGGCGTCTATACGGTTTTGATTGGAAGGGACAATTATCTACCGCGGCCTTCCTTTTTGCGGACGGGATCGAAATTAAAGTCAAAGGATGAGTGATATGTTTACGGGACATTAAGGGATCACAAGGGAGCTAGTGGTGAGGGCGGATATCTGGTAATATATTATGAGTGGATGTTTCCACAGGGCGGTTTAATTACAGCCTACTCAGATAATAGGTTTAAGGAGTTTACATGGTCAACAATTCAATCATTGTTGGTATTTGGAAGATCTGTACATGCTCTTTCGAGGACCATTTCCAAAATCCCAAAGAGAGCCAATTGTATGGTGGACAAGGAATAAAAACTAAATACTATGACGCCTTGACAATGTTAAGGAAACGAATGAAAGAAACGAATGGGAAAATGACTTGGACAAGAACAGATCGTAAACATGACGGAACCAGATGATAAAATCCCCATTGTGAGAACCGAAATATTGGGCCTTTCTTTATACCGCGAGTAATAATTTTTTGAACAAAAAACACAGAATTCCAAATGCTATATTTTACCTACTACCACCCCTCCCTGTTTATAAAATACATGCCCTTACCAGTGATATCTGCTCCGAAACCCAATGACCAACTAAGCGGCGAGGCGATCTAAATAATTGCTGTTACTTCGTCGGGACAGCGTCCATAGGTCGCCCGCCATATTATGATTACGAGCTGAGATGCTCTGTTGATCTCAATTTTCTCTATGTGCATTTGATGTGGGTCGTTTAATGGTCGTATCCGGCACCAACTTGCCATCTTTGGCTGTTCTGTGGGCCGCCATAGTTTCCACCACCGTAGCTCGGGAAGTCACCGAATCCTTGTGGCGGTCTTGTTGGGCTAGGTACAGAGCGGACGGGGCTGGACGGGGCGAGGAATGGTCGATCCGGATGTTGCTGTTGGTATGGGTTGGGGCTGTGGTATCTCTTCTCGTAGTCACCTGGTTCACCAGCAGTGCTGCCAGCATAGTGAGAATTAGAGTAGTGAGATGGGGCCTGGGATGGTGGCAATGGAACACCGGCGGCGTAATCTTGCGAGCGATGAGAGTTTCCAGCACTCGAATCCTCGTCGAGATCACGGGTGTATCCTGGCTTGTGATCTCCACGGGCGGTGACACCAAGAGCATCAAGTTCAGTAGACCCAACCATTTCGGTATTAGACTTGATGAAAGAGGCTCTGTCGTCACGCATTGGCTGGTAACGGGTATCTGGGTTCTTCGAGACCAAAGCGTAGACTGTGGCGACAAGGACCAAGATTAAGAGAACAAGAGCGAAGATGGCGTTCATGACGAAGAAAACGACACCCAAAACTCCGCGAACGAGGCCCTATCATTTTATTAGCACCCTGCCATATGATCGGATAGAAGCATTGGCAACTTACAGGTTCGTTGAAAACACCAGAGTAAATCATCAGGAAGATAGAGTTAAGGAAGTTGATGACACAGATGGAAATGTTGAAGACATTGACCTTACGATCCATCCATGGTCGGAAGTAAGAAACGGCAGCGAGGTAAGCACCTTCGATGAGAACGAGAGCGATACTCTGAACAACACCAGCGGTCTGGGCAAAGGCGATGAAGATACCCTTGATCAAGATGTAAGCCAACATTGGGATGACCCAGTAGTAGCAAGAAGCCTTGAACTGGACATAAAGGAAACCCCATCTGTTGAGAGAGGCCGGGTCGGAGTAGAGAATGTAGGCTGGGCTCTTGTGCATGTGAATAGAGTGCTGGGCGATCCTGATAACCTTGTAGGAAGCCCAAGAAAGAAGGGCAAGAGTGACCAGGAAGAAGATGACGGCAAGGACAACAGCGGCAGGGGAATCACGAACTGTCAGCTCCCACAAGCAGAGGATCGAGAGCTGAGGGAAGCCAATGAGGACAATTCGGTAGAGGATTCCCTTGAGGACGATCTTCCAGCCCTTCCTAAATTCAGCAAACTTGGATCCCTTGGCGATTCTAAGCTTCTTGACAGCGAGTTCCAAACTAAATTTAAAGCCGACAACAATTAAGACGACGAGGACGATAAAAGCCACGAAGAAACCAAGACCGGTCATGAACATGTTGGACTTTTCAATTCTTGCAAGGAAAGCAACACGGGAGATTCCAGTAACGTCGATGAATTCACCTTGGTTGTAGGTACCCTGATCGGTGGCACGCTTCATTAAGGAAGAGACACCGGAAACGGCTTCCAAAGCACGGCTCCTGAGTTCCATGCTACGCTTGGTGATCTGAACATTGACTCTGTCGAGATTCTGGAAGAGAAGATCAGGGCTGCCACCAGTGGCCTGGATGTACCAATGAAGAACGTTTTGCATGAAACCAATACGGATGATACCCATACTCCAGACAAAGTTCTGGGTCCACGATCTGACAACTGGTGGGAGTTTCACGGCAACCATGGCACAGAGAGCTTGAGATTGAAAGTATCCAAAAAGGGATAGGGCATTGGCAGCGACGTGAGCAGCGGTGTTGGAGTGGCCAAGGCCAGAGGTAATGGCGGAAGCGGCAAGACCGGAGCCAGCAATGACAGCGGTAGCCCAGCTAACAGCATTCTGGTGGACAGTTTGGCCGTTAGAAAGCTCAGCCTCGAGACAAGCGACTGGAG
>LDUD01000112.1:179138-230073 GCA_012184295.1 Dactylella cylindrospora
CGCCTTGAATTTATATTTTTCTGGCCAACCCAGCGACTGATGTTTCCTTTTTTTTAATTTCTCTATTGATAAGCCGAAGGACAGTCTATCGTTACAGCAGGATGATGGTGAATCGTTTTAAAGTTTTGCAATGTTGATGAAATGTTGAGAAGGGGAAGGATGTCGAGATGTTGCTTGAAAGAAAAGTTGATCTTCTTATGTTCTGCTGGGTCTGCGAGTGGGATATGCAGGTTGTTGAAATTTTTTAAATTTTATTTTTTTGTTTGGGTTGTCGGTCCACACTTGCTTGTTGCTGCTGCTGTTGCTGCTGCTGCTAGGCCATGTTAGTGCAGGGAAAATGGACATCCGATTCCTACGTCACTGCTCACCTGTCCGTCGTACCATATACTTGTTGGTACTGCGAAGGCAAAACGTCCCCGAATGTATCTCTGGCCTGTTACAATTTGTAAAGGCTTAGCTAACTCCGGTATCTGCGAACCTGATTTTGTCTGGGAAACTAGATTTTATTGCTGAGGAAATTGAATCTGGGGAAACCTAAACAAGGAAAGAGATGAACTTGATGGAGGGAGAGAATCGTTCCCTTCTTTTTTCTCATCCTTCAAGAATCGGATTGTTCTTGCTATTCTTATTAATAACATGCACTTTCTCGGGTCTTTTAGATTCGATCTGATTCCTCTCTTTTATGAGTAATAATCATAGCTGGAAGGGCTAGATCAGCTGCATGCTAATTAATAACTTCAGACGAATGAATGGAAGGGAGAAGCGGGTGCCCTCCCTTTTCATTTATTGTATGTACTGGTTGTACCCCCATCCCATCCTGCCCATCCACCTTCCACTCCCCGCTCCCCCGCCCCGCCCGGCGTGCTGCCCTGTCGCTGCTGCTACCACTGCAGCGATGCAGCCCCATCCCAAACAGCTGTACACGATTCATGCAGGCTCCAGCTCCTCCTGCATGCCTCCATTTCCACAAAAAAACAAAAAATAAAAAAAAAGAGGCTGCTGAATTCTAACCAATCGCCTCCCCACCAAAGTCATCTCTTCCCGGCTGCTCTAACATGTGAAGCCCCCCCCAAGTTTAAAATAGTTTTAGCTCACAACCACCATTTTTTTTTTTTTTTTTTCGCACTGAAATTTGTGGAGTCATACGAGTTTGGTATTTGCAAATAAAATACAACGAGGCTAACAAAGAACAACTGGGAATGTGGTATCTCTTTCGTGATCCTTCGTCGCTCATATATGGCTGAACCGTGCAAGCAAGCAAGCAAATAAGAAAAATGAAAAATGAAATGATGCTTTCAACGCGAGGCCAAAGGGCAAGGAAACGCAAATGGATGCCAAAAGATACAAACTTAATATCTACAATGTAATCGAGTTCTACAAATGTATTGAAGGGAGGTTGACAAGTAAGGAACGCTTATCAATTCAAATCTTCTCAATGTAATTTGCGGGAACCATCTTCTTCACCCCGTTCTTCTCCACCTCTGCCCAGCCGCTGCCGTCGTCATCCGCAATTAGAACAAACTTATCTCCTTCCGCCATATCAAATTCGTCTTCCGTGCGTGCCTTATAGTCGTAAGCCGCTTTTACATGCTGAAGTTTCTTGGCTCCTCTCTTTGGCGCTACCACTGGTCCCTTTTTCTTCCCTATAGACGATGCTGCTGTAGACACGGAATACATCGATTCTGGTCTTTCTCGAGCTGGAGTTGCTGGTTTTGGTGCATCCGACAGGAGTTCGATATACGTTGTAGGAACCAGTCCCTCCATCATCCCATTTCGGATTTTCGTCCAGCCGCCCTCTGCACATATCAATTAGCTTGATGCACCCACCAACCAAGTTATGACTCTTAACTTACCATCTGGCTCTACCACAACGACCTCTTTTCCTTCTCCCACGGATATCTCCTCATCCCCTGTGGCAGTGTACCCGTAGAGCATTTTTGCCTTTGGCCCGTCAGGCTTTGCTGGGCCATCGGCCGGTAGCTCTGCGATATACTTCGCCGGAGGGGGTGCTAGCACTCTTCGAGTTGGTGGTTTTGCTGAGGAGGCAGCCGCGGATGAACTAGCAACGCTCTTTACTGTACCCGACCTATCTAAAGCAGTAGATGTAGTAGAAACAGAAGTCACGGTATTCGTCCTATTTAACCCGTGTGTGCTCCCATTTGATGCAGGGAGCTCGCTCAGTTTGTCGGTGCTAACTTTCGCTACCTTGTTGTGTCTCTCATCCTTCAACGCCTTCTTCGCAGTCTTGTCCAGTGGTCCGGGACAGCTTGCGGGAACCTTCATCTCACATTTCGTATGGCAGTTATACCCACAATCTTTGCATGTAACACCTTTAGCAGAAAGCCCCCAAATCTTATCCTTGCATAAGTCGCAAGAAGCCGGGATCTTGAAGGATGCGGATTTGAATTTATGAGTTTGTGCCCCTTTATCGATGTCTAAGTATCAACGAAATGTTAGATTAGTCAACCCTCTTGCCCAACCATCAACTATTCACTCACCACCGCATGCCTGTCGCACAGTGTCGACTTCTACTTCAAGCGCCACACGTTTCGTATCAACTGCCGCTAGCTCTTCCTGGCCGTTTAGAAGATTCTAAGATATCTTTAGTAACTTAGTTTAAACCTTGCAAATTATGGTTGAACTCACTCGTAGGATCTCCATCTCCTCAGCACTTGTTCTGCCTCCAGCCTTCTCCGACGAGCCTCTAGCCTTTTCTCGTTTTGACCGCATAGATTCCACATCCTTTCGCCGCTTTTCAACTTCCGCCCTGTAAGATGCCAGCCCTGCCTGACTCTTCGCGATCTTGTTCTGCAGCCAGACCCTAGCGACATCATCAACCACAATTTCGTCGGAGTCGTGCCAAATCGGACTAGGTTCGAAGTAAAAGTCTGCCGGTTCATTCCATCCGTTCTGGGGTTGGTTGTGTGCGATAAACATGAGAGAATCTAGGTGAGGTAGGTTCCGCTCAACTTCAGAGGCGAGTGTTTTCATATGGTCCGAACATCGAATCCGGGAGTCAGATTCCAAAGTGCATGAAAGTCTCCAGACTGTATTCATAGCCTGAACTCTAGTCTCGTTCAGGTCCTGCAGCGAGAATAGGACATCAGGTATATCCGAATGATAGTATTTCTCCTTTAATGCATTTGTGACATTCAATGTGATCAAATATGTGTTCTTGACATTGTGCATTTCTGCCATTTGTGCATCATAGCCCTTCTGTGCTTTCGGTCGTCCGTGATCAAATGCCTTCTCAACCTTAACGCGCTTCCCTTCGAGCTCTTTACAAGTTGCATCGTAGGCTGCCTTTGTCTTTCTGAGTTCAGCGTATTGTGCGTCACGGTCTGTGACAAGCCTCTTTTCAAACTTTTCGTGCTGTATTCGGAAGGTCTCGTAGCGGGAGTTGAGAACTCGAAGCGTTTCGGCGCATTTTGAAACCATGTCGTTTCCCAACTTCTCATGCTCTTGCGATATTAGCTCCGTAGTGGTGAGAAGGGAGTTCCATGTCGTCATAGATGCACTGCGGAGTCCCATTAGAAAATTTCTAAATCTCAACTTTCGTTTCAGATATTAACGAACCTTTCCAAACTACCTGGCGTCATCAAGGGTGTGTCCCCAACACTCAAGCTGGCTGTCTTTTTGGCCTTCTTCTCGAAGAACCGTTTCGCCATCAAGGATAACTTGGCGGCATATTCTTTTTCTATAATCGCTCTTTCCCGATAAAATTCCTCCACATCTGTCATCCAACTGATGCCATTCGCAACCTAGGAAGACCCGGATCAGCATTTAGTGTTTCGATCGATTGTAGCGTAGCGGTTTTGGCGGAAGTTACCCAAGTATTGACGGATTTGAAGGCATCCTATATGGTAATAAACCAATTTAGCGAATGTTCTCACATCGTATTGAAGTATCTTACTAAAGGTGAGACGAGGACATCCGAATAGTAAACGCTGAGTGTTGGCGGTTATAGTTATGGAAATAAATCTAGTATTGCTCACCTTCAACTCAATTCCAAAGTTTGGTGGAGCTTCCTCCATTTTTGTAGTTTGCAGCTAACTTCAGCCCTATTTTGGGGGACTCCAATGTCGTAATACCCGACTCGGATTTCGAATGCAGGATGGTCTGAATCGGTGAATGAAAGGGATTGGTGAGTGTTCGAAGCGGACTCGAGGAATGAGCGGAGGAAATAAAGAGAGTTGCGAGTTTTGGGGTGTTAACAAGCTTGGTATTCCAAAGTTAGAAGATGAATTGAAAGGGAGGCTTTACGTCTGACCCAGTCAAGGCCTAACTCAGCGTGGGGAGAGCCGACGACAACGGAAAGAAAACGCAACAAAAAGAATACGAAACGGCAAAAGAGACCGCTGCCTTGGACCGGGCGCAAAAAATATCACCAAGACAAGGGGATCTAGTGCGAAGGAGCAGGCATTCGACGGCTGTTTACCCTTATAATCCCGCAGTTTGCGTACGAAGAGTGATTAGTCTAAACTTTCGAGCTGAGGTATATTCCTACGAGCAGCATTCGTATCTATATATACCTAAGCAAGTCTTAACTATATTTTGAGGAAGCAGCGATCAATTCTTCTCAGCCTGGCTGAGTGGCGTTTGGATTGGGGAGCGGGAACGTATGGGGTACTTCGGATCATCTCAGAAATGCAAATCTTGGTACTCCAGCACCTTCCCCCATTACGAAAGACTGCAGGCTTAGCCTCCACCAGCGGGATGGAGCCAAATTGTATGGGATTGAGGTACCAAGCAATATGGTACATCAACCTAGAATGGACATGCAACGGCAGGAACTATGACAAAAAGAGCTGGAAGAATTTGTGTGCGGCAGAATTCGAACTACTCCAAAATATACTATCCTGCGAAAAATTGTACCTATACTTTCAGCAGTTATTACAGGAGCAGGAGGTGCTTAAAAAAGTGCGATAAGAATATTTTAGTTTGGGACCCGGGTTTTAGGGTCCTTTGGCGGGTGCCTGCCTATTCCTTCCACCTCGTGGATCGGAGGGTTGCGTCCGGACTGCTCGTGGATGCGGCTCTACGACCCCCGGGAAAAAGTTGGGTCGGCTTTGTGAGGGGCTTTCAGCGGTACTGGTGGGTGTGGCTGAAGAGGGGAAACAAAAGTTGGGCAGCTATCGATACTGAACTTTCGAACTCTATCTGCGACGCCTGAGGTTCTCCAAGTCGCGTCAACAGGAGTCCCTGAGGCAGCAGATGGTGCATGGTACATTATATTGATGAATACGATCTATTAAACAGCTGCGATGCTGATTAATTATTTTATTGAGCTTCTTAGTGGCGTGAAATAATAATATTAGTAAAACTTATTTACAACTTGAGCTTGAGCTTGCTCTGTAACGTAACAATACAGGATCCACTTTTGGTGGTCATAACCTGCTCAACTTGGGTGGTGTTTGTTTGACTTGCTTGTTTTCTGGTTTGAAGGCTTTCTCTCTCCACAAACATCAATCACTACTATTGACAAAAAGCAACTGCAGTCACCGTTATCCAAGCCCCACCATCATACTATAATCACAGCTTTGTTTGCTCAGTAAGGACATTCTGACTTTCAAATTTATCTCACATATATATAGCTCTATTAGCTATTAAGCACTTCTGCTAACTATAGAGCTACACACCTTTTAGACTACCTCTTTAAATCCATACACGAGCCCTCGCAGCCGCAACTGCAGCAATCCCTCACTTCATATCCATCAGGTAAATCAATAACAACCTTCTCTTCATCCTGCATGTGCCAGGGACAATGTAATCAAAGGATGCCATCATAATGTTTACCGCTGTTCTGCCCCCTGCTCAGATTGTTCATGATAGCTAACCTATACCGATATAACAGTCTAACACACTCTCTCTACCCACACATTCTTATCACCTACCGTCTTCCTACGAGTACCCCACACCTTCAGGATTATCCTCGCATTCAGTATGGCTGAATCGAGCACCAAGACCTCCTGGGCGGACGACGTGCAGGAGGCCGAAGCGATGTCTAAGCAGGGCGGTGATGCAACCGCGGAGGAGGAAGAGAAGAAGCATAGCGACCTCATTGAGAGCCAACACGACGTCAACGTCACTCTCGCTGACGTTCAGGCCGACCCGAACGGCCCGCTATACTCAGTCAAATCATTCGAAGAACTAGGATTGTATGTCAGACGATATGTCTATGAAATTTCTTGTTCTCCTCCAAGCATCTAACTGGTGGCGATTTTATAGGAGCGAGGAGCTACAGAAGGGGCTTGCCCTTCTACGATTTAGTCGACCATCCAAGATCCAAGAGCGCGCTCTACCGCTTCTGTTGGCCGATCCCCCGACTAATCTTATCGGCCAATCTCAGTCCGGTACCGGCAAAACAGCTGCCTTCGTCCTCGCTATGCTTAGCAGAATCAACCTGAGTCTCCAAGCTCCCCAAGCCCTTTGCCTTGCACCATCTCGGGAGTTAGCCAGACAAATTCTAGCTGTCGTTGACAACATGGGCAGCTATATGAACATTAAAACTCAATTCGCTGTCCCCCTTGCGGTTGAGCGAGGCAAAACCATTGATGCACATATTGTCGTCGGAACCCCAGGGACTGTTTTAGACTGCATCAAGCGAAGAGTTTTGCCTCCCAAGGACATTAAGATGATCTGCCTCGATGAAGCCGATAACATGCTTGACCAACAAGGCCTCGGGGACCAGTGTTTCCGTGTCAAGGCGTAAGGCCCTCCGATTTTTCTTTCATGATTTGTCTTCTGTTGGCACTAACGTTGGCAATTGTATAGTATGATGCCTAAAAACCTTCAAGTTCTCCTTTTCTCCGCTACCTTCCCCCAAAAGGTCATCGACTATGCCGACAAATTTGCCCCTAACGCCAACAAACTTACCCTGAAGCAAGAAGAGCTTACAGTTGACGGTATAAAACAATTATACATTGACTGCGAGAATGAAGAGGAAAAATACCAGTCGATCCTCAAACTTTACGAGTTGATGGTCATTGGACAATCAGTTATATTCGTCAGGGTTAGCACTTTTCCTTGAGCAAACTTAGCAGAAGACAAAACTAATTGAGGTCAAAAGAAACGTGAAAACGCCGATGAGCTCCACCGGCGAATGACAGCGGACGGCCACGCCGTCTCGTCCTTGCATGGCGCTTTCGAAGGTACTGAACGTGACAGGTTGATTGATGATTTCCGATTCGGCCGATCCAAAGTTCTTATTACCACCAATGTCATTGCTCGCGGTATCGACGTGGCCTCGGTCTCCCTTGTCGTAAATTACGATCTCCCGACCCTCGCCGACAAGGTTACACCGGATTTCGAAACATATCTACACAGAATTGGCCGTACCGGTCGTTTCGGTCGAGTTGGTGTCAGTGTCAGCTTCGTCCAAGATCAGACGAGCTGGCAACAAATGGATGCCATTCAACGCCATTTCAATTGCCAGATGACGAGAATTGATACCAGTGATTGGGCGATAGTAAGTTTTTGACACTGATAACAATAGATGGTGTGCTTTGGATGGCGGAAAGGACTAATCGATATTTCTTTATAGGCCGCGAAGCAAATTCGTAATATCCTCAAGTCCAACAGAGCCGCCGCATCTTCGAAGGAGCAATTTATGGGAATCGGTTCAGGGAACTAGTAAATTCCCTGCAATTTTGATTTCATATAGGGTTCCTCCATTTTTTTCTTTTTGGATTCCCCATAGCCTATCATAATAATGTAGTAAAGTTTCTTATTTCCTCGCCTCCCACCCTAAAATGTTTTGAATTTCTCATTGATATCCCCTTTACAAACTACATTATTAATTGAAGGCACTGTGGTGCATACGAAAACACCCGGTGTCGTCGTCGTAATGCTTTCCACGCATGAACAAACTCGGGGGCTGTCCCCGGATGATCGATTTGTATCTAAGAATCAATAAATCTTCTCATCGGTCCAAGGCTGTCATGTTTTGAGACACCGGATCGGAATAGAGGGCAAAAAAGAAGAGATCGAATCAATAGCAGGTGCTAATACCGACGTTTAAACTCTTGATTTGCATTGTGTTGTGAGTGAGGAGGGCTAGATCCCACACGGTAACCGCTTCGAGGCTTTGGAATGCTATTGAGCATTCAGGATCCGGGTGTCTTCGAGTATCCGGGGGGTTGATGACATGAGTATGGAAACGGTTGGAGCTCCCCAAGATAAGCAATTGAATGGATAGGAAGCAACCACTTGAAAGATTCTAGTCTCATGTGAGTTTCAGTTTATGACGGGTGTGAATGGCATGGGTTCGATAGCACTAGCTTGGGGTCGTTATACTTTTCTCTAGTCTGGAGAATGAATGCAAGGCGCGACATAGGCTAGGATGGAGGAGGTAGTTCCCGTTAGCGGCATTGTTAGGATGGAGCATTTATTAGACTGGATCCTTGGAGGGGATGGATACAGAAAAGCGCTGTGCCATTTCTGTACGCTTTTGACCACATGATCTGGTTACAGTTTCGCAGTTTGTTCATGCCCCTCCCTCTCCATTTAATTTTCTCAGGAGACACTTGTGGTACAGAAAACCACTCCAGGGCAGGAAAACCGGCCAGGGCCAATAATCTGAGCGGAGGAGCTTTTAGATCGACAATAGTGAATGCTTCCTGTGCCATCTAATGGGAATGTTTGATGGATGCAGCAAGCAAGGGAGGATATCGCTAGAAGTGAACTTTTAAATATGATAGGCTCGGTTGTCCTTTTTTCTTTTTTTTCTATTTTCTTGTACTACGAAGCTGCTGGAGTGACATGCGTCCGATTGAGGACACACGGGTTCTTGCTGGCTGCTGGCTGGCCGTCTTGGAGGGAATATGCTTAGTCAGTTTGGTTTGGTTTGGTTTGTCGGGTGGCTGCTGGCTGGCTGGCTGGTAACTAGCTAACCCACTCAATCCCACTTTGCCCATGCAGCATCATCATCCAGCGCTTCCCTTCTCGCCCGCCCGTTTTCCTGCCTGTCCCGGTGTGCCCCAACTAAATCCTACTGCTGCTGCTAATAACCTTTCCTGCACATCATATCTCTCTTCCATTCTCTCTTCTTCCTCTCTCCCTATCATCTCTCTTCCATACCACACATATATCCCACTTCACCAAATCATCCGTTCTTCTGCCTTCTTTCCACCTTAAGAGATTGCAGCCTGTTCCGACCGAATGACACAGTAAAAATTTATTTTGTAGCAGCAATAGAAGTAAAGTACGTAAGTGAATCTTGGTCTGATCCGGACTCGTTTTTGGGGGAGAGGTGAGGCTCCTTCCTTCCTTCCTTCCTTCGGGGGTTGGCACATTACGTTTGTTGGTTTGGTTTGCCTCACACCTTTTTCGTCCCGTCGTCGTCGTCCTCCACCATTCTTTTTGGTTGCCTGCAAACGAGTCTGCTACGCTCTACCCGCCTCTTCGAGAGAGAAACACTCGATCGTTCCACCGGATTACCTTTATATGCCCTTTTGAACGAGAATTACACCGATACACGTTATAATCCATCATAATCACAATAATACATAACCGTTAAATCCTGTCTCTTTTTTTTTTGGTCGTGCCGGTGTTGTGTTGCCTCGTCACCCGCCGGTTGGTTTGCAGGCAAGCAAGCAGTCTGTCTGTCTGGTGGTGGTAGTCATTACACCACCCAATTTGGTACGCCTGATTGATTGATCCAACCACTGGCTACTGGCGTGTGTGCTTCCTGTCACCACCCATGTTTTGTCGCTGCTACTGCTGCTGCTGCTGTTACTGCACCCGGACTGAGAACAACTAGGACGGGACCAGGACGACTTGGTCGGGACTGGTGCTGGGGGACTGAGACTAAGAGACTCATCGCCACCGTTCCTCCAGAAAACTATCCTGCTCCTCCCCCCCCTCCTCTCTCCTCATTAGACAGCCATTCATAAAATAACACCGGTCCTCCGTTTGTATTCGTCAGCCTTTTCTCTGCCTTACTGTGACCTGCCTACCGTTTTGTCCACTTTTTGGACTTTCTTCCAGAAAGTGCCACCCAATCCCAATCCTCCCTCTTTATAATATATTCCTTCATTCTGATCTCTCCTTAACCAAACCTTTTAATTTCTGCTCCTCCCTCGTCACCAGATCACTAGCTTTTTATCCTGACCGTTTCTTCTTATTGACTAAAAGAAAAGTTCTGGTCCTTCTACGAGCGTTCAATAATCTTCTTTCATGCCTCGTGTTGCCTAACGGTCGCGATTATTTCACTTCTTTTCGTTCATTTTTCAATGATATTAACCTCTATCCCAAACTAGATAGATCAAGATGGCGACTCCAGTACCTCAGATCCCTCAAGTTGCTGCTCCAGTTCCCCACGTCCCGGTTAACCCGGACACCATGATCACCGTTAAAGTCTCGTACAACGGAGGTATTCGCAGATTCAAGCTTCCACTACGCGATCTAGGACCGGCTGTCCTACCAACAAAGGTATTACGCGGCCCTCAAGGATTATGTAATCCCCACTAAATACGCAATACTAACCTTCTTCGACGTATAGCTTCGGAATGCTCTCGCCATTACCGAAGGCCAACAGGTCCGCTTCGAGCGGTACAGCGATAGTGCTGCTGCCTTTGTCGTTTTAGATCCAGACAACTTGACCGTCTACAAGCAGTTGTACCGTGCTGCCAAGGCTAAGCTTAAGCTTCGTCTTAAGGCTACACTCATCAACCCTGAAAATGGTGAGTTGAATGTCCTGCTCAAATGGTTTGCAGGAGTGTCAGTTACTGACGAAACCATAGCCGAGACTGCAACGATTGCATCCAACCCACCGGCATACACTTCTCAAGTCACACTGGCCGTACCCGAACCACCTGTCCCAGCCGCCCCGCTGCCGGAACCCGAACCAACCATTCACGAGGCACTTAGCACACTTCCGCCGTTCGAGTTCAAGCCGATCACAATCAATCACACCCAGGCTATTGCGGATCAGGTTATGAGCTACTTTGCCGGCGACGGTTTCAGCCACCAACTGCAGCAGAACGTTCAGGCTGAGGTTGAGAGACAATTGAAGGAGCTTTCCATCAACACACCAGCTCCAGAGCCCGTCAAGATTGAGCCAGTCAAGACCGAATGCACCTTTACAGCACCGGCTGTTGAACCGGTTCCCGTTCGGACCTTCTTGGTTTATTGTAATAACTGCCAAAAGACGATCCACGGTGAACACTATCACTGCAGCGTTTGCGATAAAGGTGATTACGACTTGTGCTCACCTTGTGTCGATAATGGTGTCCACTGTACCGACAGCGAGCACTGGCTCATCAAACGATCCTTCGACAAGGGTCGTATCATTTCGAGTACCACTGAGTCGAGCAAGCGTACACAGAGAAGCACGGAATCATCCCCACAGCCATCCCCGGCCCCATCTGGTTTCAGGACACGCACTTGCAACTGCTGCGTCGAGTCTCTCCCAGAGGACCGCTTCGTGACCTGCACCGTCTGCGCCGACTATGACGTCTGCCTCAACTGCCATATTTCCCAGAAGCATGGCCACCACCCCATGCATGGATTTACACCAGCTACAAAGGATACCCTTCTCGATGCTGTTGGCACTGCTTTGTTGGCACCCGGTCGTGGAGCCCGCCACCATGCCATCTGTGATGGGTGCGAGACGACCATCATTGGAGTCCGTCACAAATGTTTGGGTTGCCCAGATTGGGATTACTGCTCTGCTTGCTATACTCAAGCTGCTGAAATCCACCCAGGGCACAAATTCGTTCCAATCTTTGAAGCAATCAACATTGCCCCACACTTGAGCCGCAGGACTATCCATAGTGGCGTTAGATGCGACGGTCCCCTATGCCAAAATAACATGCTGTACATCTTTGGTGACCGATACAAGTGTGCAGTCTGCGATGATACCGATTTCTGCGCAAACTGCGAGGCCTCTCCACTCAATACGCATAACAAGACCCACCCACTCATCAAGATGAAGACAGCAATCCAGAGCATTACTTGCTCCACAACCGAGACCACCCCAGCGGGCGCAGCTACCCTCCTCGGTGACATTCGGAACTTTGACGCTTCAACCTTGAAGACGACGACCAACGCCGCGACGCAGGTCCAAACCGTTGCTGATGTCGAGCCTTCCAAGGAATTCCTCTCGGAAACCGAAAAGAAGGAGGTGTCGCTTGAGCACTCCGACCCAATCCCTGTCCCTGTCAAGGAAACCGATCCATTGCAAGCGGAATATCTTCGTGATGACATTGCTGACGGTACTTCTTTCCTTTCTGGTGAGAAATTCCAGCAAGTTTGGACCCTCACCAATACTGGCGCCAGCGCCTGGCCTGCCGGTGTTACCGTTCGCTTTGTTGGCGGTGACCACATGTTCCACAACGAAAAGGAGGAAAGCTGCAACGCCACCGTGACTACCTCTGCCGTCAACCCAGGAGAGACTCAAAGCTTTTCCGTGCAGTTGGCTGCTCCTTATACTCCAATGCGCCGTGTCATTTCTTACTGGAGACTTACCGCCCCTAACGGATCTAGATTCGGGCACAAGCTGTGGTGTGACATCGAAATTAAGGAAGAAAAGAAGCCAATCGATCTATCCGAGACTGTCAAGTACGACGACAAGATTGACGAGAAGGAGACTGATGACTCTGAATCCTCTGCATCCTCTCAAATGATCTTCCCCAAGCTGGAAAAGGAGTCTCAGATTCTTGCCGTCGAAGAGGCCATCCCCACCGAGGTCGAGACCGAGACGGAAGCTGAAACCGAGACTACTCTTCTCGGCACACAAAACCCAGCTGCCTCCCCAGCATGGACTCTCACCCTCTCCGAGGAGGAAGGACACACCAGCGACGGTGTCACCAGCGAGGATGATGTCGATAGCCTCATGCTCGATGATGAGGACTACGAGGTTCTCGAGACCAGTGATGATGATGGATTGTATGCATAAACCAATCCCCATCCATTAAGTAGCAGTGGCACCAAGCTTACGTGTTTGTACGCAGCCGCCGAGTCATCTAAGTGCAAAGTTTATAAACCTTTCTGATCAACTAGAACATCATCATCGATAATTCGACAGGCTAGCATTGGGTCTATGGGCAAATCAAGGGTCGCATAATGGTGTTTAAAGGTGTTCTTCTATCCACGATTACTAGTTCTCTTTCCTTTTGACTTTTTCCCTTTTGTCGCGTACCTATTTTTTTGTTCGTTTGCGATTGTTACTCTAGCTTGTTTTCTTCTCTTGCTGTTCAAGTTGGACTGTGCATTATTAGGCTGGACGGTGGTGGGATATCGTGTTACTCTCTATCTTTCAAAGTGTTTCTTTTTCCTTCTTTTCCCTTTTCGTTGGTCCGCGTGGTCTACATCTCCATCTCCACTACTCCTTTGATTCAATTATGAGAGACAAGAGAGAGAAACGAGAGTAGCATCCTTTTCTGCCGTTCCTTTTTTGTGGTTCTTCACTCGTTGAATAGTTTTACAAATACTACAAAGCACAAAAAAAAACACACACACACAAATATCAGATTGGTTACAAGAATATTCTTGACATGTTATTTTTGCGGTGGATCGGACGATATCTGTTTGAGCAAGCAATTCTATATCGCGCCATCTACAATTATATTTTTCTTCTTCTCTTCTCTGTCATTCCCTGCTAACAGCGTTGGACATTCGTTTCGAATCGTTGTTTCAGCTGCTCCTGTAGGAACGGTCGTGTATGATCCTCTGGGACGGACGTGATGTTTATACCACCAAGGACTAGTTAGCCATATAAAAAATTTTAACTGCTTAGTAAATTAACCTCCAATCAATTACGGCATGTTAATAATATCAGGCGTTTATGTAGATGAGGTGATGTGATGGAATGAAATGTTCAGGCTTGTTACGATATGCGTTGGAAACAACGATGCAAGGATCCAGCAGGATACGCAAGCCAGATCACATTAAACGCAATCTTCGAACTGACGATTACATGCCCAGAGTTGGAGGCCTTGAAGCTAACAAAATGATTTTATTCTTTTCCCATCGTGAGATCTAATGTTGTTTGGGTAGACACCCTGCATGGATTGGAACCTTTTTTTTTTTTTTTTTTTAAAGGGTGGTGACATGATATCAAAATTCTTATGAGTCTTTCCATCATATCCAGGCCTGCGCCTTTGACTAATTATTTTGCGAGGGGACCTTGGCTGTTAGTCAGTCAGGTTTGAGGATTGGAGGAGGAGGAGGAGGAGGCGTGAGAGTGAAAGGCTCAGCCTTGCGGGCGTACCTGACCTTTTTTTTTTTTTTTCTTACCCTCTCTCTCCCTTCCTTCCTCTCAAAAAATAAATAATTTCTGGCCATTTTCATATTTTCTTCTCTTTCAGATATTCGTTCATTCATTCATATTGGTTCTCCAGATACACACAATTTTTTCTTCTTCGTTTTTCTAACATTTTCGGACGGTGTGAACTGGCGATATATATCATCCTGCAGACGATACAAGCCTGTTCGGGTTCTCGCATACGGAAAGTTCTGGATTAGTCAAGCCTTCCCGGTGCTGTCCATTCTTCCTCCTCTTCTTTTTTCTAATTCCTATTCTTCCTCGCTGCTGCTGCTGCTGCTGCTGTCTCTGGTTTCCCTCCGAGTCGCCACGCCTTGATTGCCTTTTCCTCTTCTCTCTCCCCCCAACACTCAAAAGCTTTGCCATTCCTTCAACACCACACACCACCTTTTACCTCTCCCTTTCACCCATCGTCACTGCATCTTTTCACGAGAGCAGATTTTTTTTAAACCACCTACCTTATCCTCTTCTTCTCCTCCCTCTCCTCTTCCTCACCTTAATATCCTTTTCTTTATTTCCCTTCTCATCATTCGCTCTTCAAAATGTTGAAAATTTGGTCTATGGTATGTTCCCCTCCAAGAAAACGCCCCCCCCTGGTTCAACCGCTACCCATGGTGGCGGGGCGCCTCGAGTTGCCAAATGACTGACAGCAACGTCCAAATATACAGAAACAACAGCAGCAAGCTGCCTCGGCGGCTTCGGGAAAGAAGAAGGTTACGGCTGCTCAACTCAGAGTCCAGAAAGGTTCGTTCTTTTCCGCCGATACACTCCGAACTGATTGGGATATGCCGATCGACACCTCACCACGCGAGCAAATGAGGTGTCGATAATAAAAGCCCCGTATCATGGAACCAAGAGGCTAATTCACATTTATTTTATTAGATTTGGGAGAACTTTCGTTACCGTCGACCATGAAGACCCATTTCCCGGATCCCGATGACATTCTCAACTTTACCCTGACCATCGAACCAGATGAGGGTATGTCTGAAATCCACCTCCTCTCCTCATATCGAGAAACGAGTGGGGCATGTTATCCTAACTAATTTGTGTCTTTTTTTTCCAAATATAGGAATGTACAAGGGCGGTAGCTTCCTTTTCGACTTTACCATTAACCAGAACTTCCCGCACGAGCCACCAAAAGTTCTCTGCAAGCAGAAAATCTACCACCCAAATATCGATCTGGAGGGAAAAGTCTGCTTAAATATTTTGAGAGAGGACTGGAAGCCGGTGTTGAACTTGAACGCCGTTATCGTTGGACTTCAGGTATTTTCCCAATTGTCAAGGGCCTTCCGAAAGGATTCGTGTGGCTAACACATTTCTTAGTACCTCTTCTTGGAGCCCAACGCATCGGACCCACTGAACAAGGAAGCCGCCGAAGACTTGAAGACAAACAGGGAACAGTTCAAGAGAAACGTCAGGACGTCAATGTCTGGCGGGTACGTCCGAAACGTGAGCTACGACAATGTCACGAAATAAACCGGCGGCTCGAGAATAAAAACATCTATACGAGATCACGACAGCTTGTTTTCGTCTTTTTGGTGCCACGTTCGCTTTTGCGGTTTATTCCCTGGGGGGCTCCCTGATTAATCCTTCTTCGTCTTCCTTTCGATTGCGTGCATGCGATGCCCGATTTCATATAGACGGGGGAAATAATGGCGAAGGATAGATGAAAGTTGTTCATCATCAGTCTGTTCTCAAAGCTATTAGATTTCCCTGAACTTTGCTTCCTTCGCTCTTGCTTTTTTGCCTTGTCCGCGTGCTTCCTTTCCTTCTCCTTCTTAATCTAAATATTGGCTCCTTTTGCTTCCTTCTCCGTGGTCTCAAATTTCGAGCTTTGAGGTTGTGTTTTTTTTTCCCTTTCGGTCGGTTTTCCTCTTTATACCAAGGTCTTAGCCATTGTCGCATTGTGGTTTTTCGGGTATTTCTTCCTTCCTCTCTCTCTCATGTTGGGCTCTTCAACCTGTCGATAAATCATGGCATATGGCGCTGGATTGGTGTCGTTAAATATACCTCCCCCCACCTTTCTCCTTTTTTAACTTATTATATCGATACTCAAATTTTATTATCCTTTCCGACATCCTCTTTGTGATTTACATACCAACGGCGAGAATGGGTTCATTTTTTGCTAGTTTTCTCCTTGTCTTCGAGACTGTTGGTATACCTTTTAAGATACAAGATTGTGATAGCATTTATTAAAAGAGATTTTAGAGTCATTTTTTCCCCTTCAATGCAGGGCCTCAATAAATACTTAGGATTATATATTAAATGTGATTAAGAACAGCCTCGGGATCCAGGCCTGCCCCAGATTCTTCATGCAAGCCATGCTCTCCTTTGAACACCATAGCTATAACATATACCTGAGAGCTATTTTAACTTTTGACCCCTCGAACCCTGCCGATTTCCTCTTATGGGCGGCATGGTATGGTATGGGGTCAAAGTTCGACACCTTGGCTAGTCCCTTAGTTGGTGTAATCCGGGGAGAGTGAAGTTTCTCCGGTATCGCTGCAAACCAGCTTGCACCTTTATCGGCTCCGATCCAGCACCAAAAAAATGACACAAGGTCCTCCCCACACATGAAAAAAATAAAAAAAAAAAAAACGTTCCGCGTGAATTTAAGCTAGCTAGGAGCGTCGGTCATTTAACCGCAGCTATAGTAAAGAAGGAAAAAAAATTGGAAGAGAAAAAAGTGACCAACTAATCAGGAATCGGTCAATTGAAATAAAATAAATAGTCCGGTCGGATCCCCGATTGTTTAATTCTTCTTTTTTTCTTTCTCTTCTCCTCATCCTGTAGCTTAAAGTCATCCTCTCCCGCTGCTCCTCCATCTGCCCCTCCATAGACAAACGCCTTTTTGAGAAAGCCGTCGTCTTACCTGTAAAACCATCACTCGCAGAGTCGTTTGCTATTAAAATTCTTAAAAATAACAAATACAATGGCCTCGAAAACCGTTACTCGAGCTCTCCGTTCTTCCTCCAGGCAGGCAATTGCTGCCGCTAAGCGTCCTATCGCTCAGAGATCTCTCACCACCGCTGCTCTGCTCACCGCAGCTTCCAGACCGGCTCTCGCCAAGTCCGCTGCCAGATTAGCCGTCCCAGCTATTCAATCGCGAGGAATCAAGACCATTGACTTTGCCGGTGTTAAGGAGGAAGTTTACGAGCGTGCGGACTGGCCGAGAGAGAAGCTCCTGGTACGTTACACTCGCATAATGGATTTGTTAGCAACTGAGAACGTCAATTGACCATTACCTTCACTAGGAATACTTCAAAAACGACACTCTAGCCCTCATCGGCTACGGATCCCAGGGTCACGGTCAAGGTCTCAACCTCCGCGACAACGGCCTCAACGTCATTGTCGGTGTTCGCAAGGATGGCGCTTCGTGGAAGGAGGCTATCGAAGATGGATGGGTTCCGGGAAAGAACCTCTTCGAGATCGATGAGGCTATCGGAAAGGGTACCATCGTTATGAACCTCCTGTCGGATGCCGCCCAGAGCGAGACCTGGCCGCACATCAAGCCGTTGATTACTAAGGGAAAGACTTTGTACTTTTCGCACGGTTTCAGCCCGGTGTTTAAGGATTTGTAGGTTTTTTCCCCCGTTGTTGAGGAAGGTTGGAGGGTTTAATTGCGGTGAGAACGATGCAGAGCTAACTGATATGGCGGAAAATCTAGGACCAAGGTCGAAGTCCCCACCGATGTCGACGTCATCCTCGTCGCCCCCAAGGGTTCCGGCAGAACCGTCCGCTCCCTCTTCAAGGAAGGTCGCGGTATCAACTCTTCCATCGCCATCTTCCAAGACGTTACCGGCAAGGCTGAAGAAAAGGCCGTTGCCCTCGGTGTTGCTGTCGGATCCGGTTACCTCTACAAGACCACCTTTGAGAAGGAGGTCTACAGCGATCTTTACGGTGAGAGAGGTTGCTTGATGGGTGGTATCCACGGAATGTTCTTAGCGCAATATGAGGTCCTCAGGGAGAATGGACATTCGCCGTCCGAGGCTTTCAACGAGACCGTGGAGGAGGCTACCCAGAGTCTGTATCCTTTGATTGGAAAGAACGGGATGGACTGGATGTACGAGGCTTGCTCGACAACCGCCCGTCGGTACGTAGCTTTTTCCATGATTCCACAGTAAAAAATGTTTTGAACGGCGGGTACTAACTGAGGATACTTATAGTGGTGCCATCGATTGGTCGTCCAAGTTCAAGGATAACCTGAAGCCGCTCTTCCAGGATCTCTACGACTCCGTCAAAACCGGCAAGGAAACCCAGAGATCGTTAGAATTCAACTCGCAGAAGGATTACCGCGCCAAGTTTGAGCAGGAGATGCAGGAGATTAGAGATTTGGAAATCTGGAGAGCAGGAAAGGCCGTCAGATCTCTTCGTCCTGAGAACCAGAAGTAAAATTTCTCTTTTTTTCCTTCTAGCTCTTATTTTCCTTTCATATTTCGGTTTCCAAAATGGGTCTTTAAAAGTTGTGAATACTTCTTTTTTTCCTACATTAAAAAGTTTTAATTTTTTGTAGTGTTTAGACTCATGGGAAGGGAGAGGTAGCATGATCAACTTGCGGCTTGATCGTTGGATATTATTTTTCATGATAGTATCATTTTTATGTATAATAGCAAATTCCAAGTCACGAGCAGACGTGCATACGATTTCTTCACAGCCAATTTCAAAACTGTACCGGGGAGTGGATTTACATTGGTAGACAGGCACTCACGCAGCCGTGCGTCATGCAGTACCACCGGCTCTAATTTCAAATACGTCGCATTTCGCCTGCCGTCTCTTAATCCCAATCGAACTGTATAGATATTAACTTCTGGGCACATAAGTGCATATACTCCCACAAAGAATACATGTCGACTTGAGCTCTCCCCGCACATGCAACCCATCGTGGCTGAGAATGCAAAGTAGGAGCATTCGAACATTGACACCCAGTTTTACCATATTAAACTAACAAAAATCCGGGACAGGAAAGCTGAGCTAATGCAATACTGTCTAACGGGTTCTAGCCGCTCCGGAGTCCGAGTCTTATAGGGTTGACAGTGCACAGCTCTCCGGGATGAAAGGAAAACCTGCCCCCCCCAAATTAACTTGGTGAATATTCCGGGATAATGGTATCCTGTTTCCTGAGGGATTGTGTTGGTCCAAGAAGGAAGTTGGAAGAGGAGGAGGAGTAAAATCAGCGTAATATTTGACGTATTCGCTCACCGGGTGGTGGGGGGAATGATGTTTACTCATAAGTATATTTATACATTTTCCCCTAGTGAATTAAGAGAGAGGCGTAATAAAATACGAGCAAGCGAATAGGCGAATATATTAGCTGTTAAAATTAAAACAGAGCGAACGATTAGAGTGATCTTTAGCAACGTGACGAACAGGGACAGCGGGAGTTGAAGCATGAAAAAATCTCTCTATTAGAACTATTCCAGCGAAAAGGTTCTAGAGTATCCATCGTACTAATAGCAGTTGCCGCTTTTAGCCACGAACCATTGTTGTTAAAAATTGAAGCTACCTGCATGGCCTAGCTGGCCTTGAGACCCGGAGATGTCTTTCGCACCGATCGAGCAAGCTAGCCTGGTGCGGGATGGTAACACAAAAAGGATGGCTGCATCACAGCCGGGGCAGAGCCTTTTTGGGATCGAATTCCTCTCTCGAGCCCTCCAACCAGGATTGCAGGGAAAATCCAAGCCCTTCCTACAGCTCTTACCAAGATAAGAATTTCTTTCATAACGGCTTAGTCAAGATGTTCTACGACTTCAGCTGACAGGATTCCGTGCAGATTTTCTTTTCTCTAGCTGCGAGTTGGTCGATTGCATGGATGCTTGGGGGTAAATCTTAAGTTTTGCGGTTGACTAACTTGTTAGCCATTGGCTGTGTTGGATGGATATACGTCTTGGCCGTGGGATGGATTAAATATAGTTGCTACGGGATTTTTTGACAAGACTAAAACGATATATTCAGTCGAGGTAGACTGATGTGACGCCGTTGGGGATGCTGGATAGGTCTCTCCGGGGTTCCCCTCAGTGAAAAGGTAGAAACGAGCCATTTGATTGTAATTATCAACTCTGAGGTCTATCGACATTCTCAGGCTGAGAGAGTATCGTTAGATACCAAGAGAATATATTGAATTGAACAGGGACAATCTTGTCTAAACAGCTGCGATTATTTTCAAATATAAGAAAAATCCGCGTCTAGGCAGCGTCCTTAAGGATCATTATTGAGAAATTAAAGAATTACAGTTTATAACGTTAGGTATCGACGGTTAATCTAGAAATAACAACTAGCTTTGTAGACGGTCGCCATGTGTTCTTGGTAACAGCGGGTTTCTTGCAGGTAGGCGAGGATCAAAAATTATTTGGCGTGATATGGATAACATAATGCCCATAACAGCCGGGACGGAGAAGAGAAGAAGAAGGGGGCCGTTGGATTAGGCAGTCTATGCGGGTCCCCGAGCTCTACATCTACCCCTTGGTGAGAAGCTTCAAACTTTCCAAAGTATATATGATATACCAGGCTGGTTGACTATACCAGAACGTTAACATCAGCGAACAGAGAAAGCAGGAGGTTGTGCAGAGTGAGCGGGCATCTTTGATCGGGGAAGAAGAGAAAGGGTTCCCAAGCTAATGCAGGGTTTGCTGCTAACCATTCCCCTCCCCGGTCATGGTCATGCTCGTGGGATAATAAAAATGGTAATCCTGTTTGTTTCGGCATTATATTTGGAATCACAAATTCAAATTTGCGGCTGTGCGAACCAAACCAAAAGTAAACCTTCCTTTGTTCTCTGCCACACAATACCCTTCCAAGAAACTCCCTTTATGTTGCTTGCTGCAGCGAGAAGAACGCAAGTAGCGCGAGACCTATCCTTGAAATGGTATATACCACATTCGGGCCCCCAAAAAATCAAAAGTCGAGCAATTGACAGGTGAGAGAGGTACTTGACGCGGGGGTAAAGGGATATGCAACATAAAGGATCTTTGTACACTCTATTTTTCAATTCCCCCCGTTTCGCACCATGCGAGTATAACAAGATACCCACGCATACCCCTTCGCTTGTACCTGTCAGTACAGTCTGCACAGAAAGGGCGATGCGATAACGTGAGATTTTCGATTTTCTTTTTGACAATTATAAGCTTTCTGTCTATGTACCCACCCGGCCGAAAAGGCTAGGTACCAGCCTCATAGAAGCGGAGACTTCGAAGGGGGGCGGTATCTCTTACTGAATAGCAAGCGAGAGCGCAGGTGAGAATGTATTTGTTGTGTGAGAAAATGTACGATGATGGTACAGATGCATCCGATTTGTTCGTATCGGATACAAAGCCCCAAACGCTGGTTCATGTAAATGTACGTACATGGAGAGAACCGAATGGGGACACGAGGGATCTCTCGCCGTTGGGAAAGGGTGAATAAGAAAAATGAAGGAATTGGTTGTGGTGATTTGACGCCCAGAAACTTGTTTAGAGATAGAGAGAGCGGAACTGACAAGGGCTGAGCTGATGGGAGCACACCTCACTCACCTCGCTCGATCCATTATGATTCAAAGTTCCGCTATGAGAATGAGAGAGGCTATGAGGAATGGGGGGAAAAAATTATAATAGTGGGGTGGCTTCCCTCCCCTCTCGATCTCTTGACTTCCTGTCTGGAAGAGACTTCTTCTTTCATAATCAGTTATCATGACTAAGGTTGTTCGAGATTCGATCCAAAACTTTGTGTTATAAATTCGACTCTGCCTGAGCCTCACCTGCATACGTCAGGTCAACACAGAAGCTCGTACAAGTATTTGCAATAGTTACACAAGAACACAAATCATATACAAATCAGCTACAATCATAGAGAAAATATATACAAACCGAAGGAGGAAAAAATATTTTATATAAAGAGAAACAATGGCAATCATGGTGATGGACTTTCTCAAACTCAGCTCTCTACCATTCCGCCGCAAATCCTGCGATCTACCACCAGACCTAGCACCTTGCAGTTACGGCGTCTGTCGTCCAAACGAAGCTTTCCTCCACATTCAACAACCTGAACCCCCTCGAACCCCAAGTCCGCCCGTCGTCATATCCTCTTACAGCGCTCCAGTTCAAGTCCCAATCCTCTCTGTCCCCAAACCAAAGAAACAGCGTCAACAGATGGCTACCGCAAAAACCCCAAGAATTACTCTCGTCGAGCTCTTTCAGAGCCAGGGTTGTTCCAGTTGCCCACCCGCCAACGCTAATGTTATAGAGTTGGCGAATAATTATCCTAGTATTTTACTCTTGACTTATGAGGTTACTTATTGGGATTATCTGGGGTGGAAGGATACGTTTGGGAACAAGGGATTTGACAAGAGGCAGAGGGACTATGCTGAACGATTCGGGAATCAATCCGTCTTTACTCCTCAGGTACTTCTAAATTTATCTTCCTACATAACGCTTTCAGAGTATAACTAACAATATTTATTAAAACAGGTCGTCGTCAATGGCCGAGCAGACGGCGTGGGCAACACCTTCAGAGACCTCAACAAGGTCGTCAGCAAAGGCGTCGTCGCCGCCGCAAATGAAGACCTCACCCGTGTCAACGTTGACATTGACAGCAACAGCATCCTAATCTCTGGTGGCTCTCTCGACGAAGCCGCCGACGTCCTCTTGGTCAGGTACACGCCCAAACCGGACGACGTTAGCATCAAATGGGGCGAAAACGCCGGAAGCTGCTTACCGCACCGAAATGTCGTCGTTGACATTAGAAAGATTGGCGAGTGGAGAGGTGGAAGCATCGTTTTCAATATCGGGGAGGAGAAGGAGGAGGGCATAGAGAGGGCTGTGCTCTTGCAGAAAGGTAGGGGTGGACCTATCATCGGTGCTGCCAAGTTTACTTAAGGATGTCTAAAGATGGCTGCGAAAAAAGTTGCAATTTCTTTTTTATTCTTTCTTTTCCTTTGTAAATAATATTTCCCTGATACCTTTTGGCTTGTTTCTTTTACAATGGCGTTCAAGGTGTTTTCAATGTTTTTGGCAGCGTGTTATTACTGCTTATGGTCCCGTTGCGGAAGTTTCTGACCCTACAGCGAAGAGCGTTAAGGGTGTAAGCGAAGCTTACTCTCGTACAATCGTTTAGTTTGCAGTTTCTTCGTAGTGTACAGCGCGAAGTTGGCTTCTTTTCTTTCTTTTAAAAGAACAAATTGGATTTTTGTAAATAGCAGCATACTACATTCCTTTTGTCTATTAATGGAAGTGTTTCTGTGATTGCGATATTGGATGCGACGCTACAGATTGTGTTGCTGTTGTATTTTCCGATGCATCTTGGACCAAGTCGCTCTTTCGACGTTGTTGTTTTTTGGCACATGAGTTTAAGCAAGATTGCATGTGTATCAAGGCTAGCTACTTACTTAGCTACGACTTCACCCCCCGTTGTCTGGCCATTGTAATTTACTTTCGATTTACCTGGTATTTCTGAGATCTGGCAGGGTGAGAAGAATGGTATAAAATTTATCTTTAAATTTCAAGTTTTAAATCATAGCTGCATGTCAGCCATGTGGAAGTCGAGTCGTTGCCTGTATTCGAACAGTAGTCATCTTGATTTGAGAATAGCGGTCACCCAGAATGGCTAACATGCAGCCACCGCCGGAGGTAAGAACTTCATTTCACCCTAGAGCACACTGTTTAGTCCTGAGCAAGCGTGTAGACGCCTAAATACCGATTTCCGTCCCCTGACGAAGACCTGCGACCGCGTTCAGGGCCTCCAAAATTCAACCTGAGCACTCAGCAACCAAACTCTGGTCCACCCGTCGCAAATCTAACATTTGCAACGCCAGCACCTCCTCCACCGCGACTACAGCAGGATGTAAATCTCGGAGTATCAAGCTCGAGTAGACTTTCGACGAGCTTTGGTCCTCGGAATCGCGGGTTTAGCCCCGATCCGGACTTGTTCACCCCGCGACAGCCGGTGAGGCCAGGGACTGCTGATGCTTCGAGGGGTAAGAGGAGGAGGTCGTTCGACTTGGGAGAGATTGATGAGGATTTGATGGTTGGGAAGCCGAAGGTTTTGGGACCGTCGTCTAGCGGGTTCAAGTATCCTACGAGTTTTTTGAGTGCGACGCCGGTAGCAGGTGAGTTCACACCTGGTATTATGGTAGATTGAGGCAGCGTGATGGTTCAATGTCCTGACTTGAGTCGCACAGGCAAGAGCACTCAGTTACCCACCGGCAACCTTGGGTATCCCGGGGTTCAGGCTACTCCAACTCCGGTTGCTAGGAATAATCTATTGATCCCAGAAGGATCCATAATCCTCTCGTCACCTCCGCAAAATCTGAATCTAAGCTTTGGTGATACGCAAGAGGATGTTCAAGATGATAGCGGAAGCGAGAGTAAAAATAACCAAGTAGTATCGACTCCTGTTCGAAAGAAGCGAAAGGCTACAGGAGTATTCGATGATATCGAGTCTATTGCATCCAGTCTCCCACCTCAAGTGGAACAGATCGATGAAGAAGAATCAGGGAGCGGTGAGAATTCTGGCGGTGAGGACGAGGCTAGAAGTCGCAGTAGGAGACATCTAGGCACCTCAGAGAATGACGACTCCATGAGCACTCCCCGTGCGAGAAGACAGGAAAAGGTTACACTCAACCGCTCAAACGCTAGACCTAAATCTAAATTTCCTCGGGATCCTAGAACGCCTCCGAGGATGTTTCAAAGCTATGTTTCCGATATCGCGGAAGGAGAAATAGCTATAGTTGGGACCGCCCAGCAGACCAAGCAGTGGATCGCGGTCCCCGACCGACCGCAGTTTAACCTTCCTCCTGTCTCACCGACGGCCAAGCTAAACAAAGCTATATGCGCGATGGCGTGGTCACCCTCGCACAGGAAACGGCGTAACGCGAACAGCAAGTATCTCACAGGAGGCTTAGCATCAACCGTCCTCGGATGGGCGTTCGACGCGCAAGACTCAGTTTTACGGAACAATGCAGCCATGGAGCAAACCCCGCATCTTCATAATGGTGCTTACATTGTGGATGCCGAGGAGCTATGGGAGGAGGAGAATTACGTGGCAGTCGTGGGCGATGCGGAATATCAATCCCAGGATAAGGAATTGGCAATGCAGCAACAGGAGGAGGACAGGGAAGGATGGAAGGCTAGGGTTATTCTTATCGCTGATGCGAACAGCGGACTTAGGAAGAATTTGAAGCGGAGAGCTCGAGTGGAGGTTCGTGCTCCCACGTGGGAAATCACAGCTATGAATGGTGACACATGGACGGTAGCTATCAATTGGAATATCAGGGCGGCAGCGGCTAGCAATCTTGAGGCTTAAGAGGGTATATTTGTACATTAATATATTTTTCAGCTCGTAGCCTTACTAGATCTAATCGTATCAAATGCCCATAGCATTTTTTGTGAGCAAGTGCGAGCGAATGTGAAGAAATTCCTCAGCCTTAAGTAGTAGTGTTCTAGTCACGCCAATGTTGAAGGATTCGATAACCCGAAGCGGAGTTAGCTTTAAAAGCTGCAGGTATTAAAATCGTAAGTGTTGATAGGGGATTGGCGTGTACACCTTGCTGAAGGATCAGTAGAGCGCCTCGAAGAGAATAAATTATCGGCGAGAAAGGTGAAGGCAAAAATCTGTATTCCTTTTAAGAAAGGTGGTTTCGCACGAGATGTCAGTATACGTACTATTGTTGCATGTAGGACAATGCTATGCGCATCTTTTGTTGCAGTCGGAACCTTTCCAGGTGGACAAGCTAAATTTAGATATTCTGTTTTGTTGCCGCACACACCTTTTTAAATTTCTGGCAGTGCAAAGAAAGACAAAAAGCATCGACGAAATCTGCTCGCCTCTGACAATCTCAAACAGAAATCGGCCTTTTAAGCTGCACTGTTGGAGCCTCTTTGGCTAGCTGGGGTTGCTCTGGATTCACATAGTATGCTAGGTGGAGGCTCCAAGCTTTTTAGACTTACGTCAACAGCTCAAAGGCGGTGCAGGCACACCACTGAAAATTAGGACTCCCCACAAACTAAAAAAAAAGTCAATTTTTAGCAGCAGAGGTCTTGGAAGAATGAAAGAAGCTCGACAAGGCCTTTTGTAGGGCTGATCAGAAGGCGCTGATTCGCTAGAAAAGAGTCGCCCGCAGGCTCGAGTAACCAGCCAAAGAATCGGGTCGCTGGCCGGTGACCGTTGATGCAGCGACCAACCGAACTAGGATGGCTAGCCCATGAGAATGCAAAGAGACCGTCCATCAAATTCCAAATGTGGTGTTTGATCATTCATCAACCTATTAAACATGCAAGAAGAAGAAGAATATTTTTCTCTCGTTGAACCTTGATTTGCGCCTGGCCTGGACGTCTGATAGGAGGGGGGAAAAGAGGTCATTGTTAGGTTGTTGCGGTAAACAAAACAACTCCTGCAGGACACGGGCGCCGACGGGTTTTAGCGTGCGGATAGTTCTTTTTAATCTTGTGAAAGGCGAAATCCATAGCTGAGAGAGAGAGAAAGATGGTGGGGACAGAGCCGTCTAGTTTTGTAGAGGAGGGAAGCTCCTGTGATACCCCATTACCCGCCACTGTCCCGAATTTTCCTCTCATCTGATAGGGAGGGAAGTTTTGGCCTCAGGAAGCTCTTTTTGAGGTGCAGTCAAATGACGATATCAGACCCAGCTGCAGCTACAAAACTCGAGACACCACTAACACACCATGCTTCCCCCCAAGATGGTTACCATATAATGATTCTAACGATGATGGCATACAATATAGCAGCTGTACTATAGTAAATGTTGATTTGTTTTGAATAAAAGAAGAATCACCTCCCTTCTCGCTTTTTTCTCCCGACTCTCTTTCGCAATCGATAGTAAACATTGTTTCTTTCCCTTATTTCCCCCCTCCAGCATACCCATTCCTAAACTTAGCGGCCGGGAAGGCGTTTTAGAAACGTCACCAACCTCATTACTTAAATATTTATAAAAAATCCCCGCTGCTAGTATCAATTTTTATTAGGTGAGATTTTAAATCTTTTTATTCCTCATTTGAGTGGAGGCTGTTTTTTCTTTTCATTTGTTTTACGAGGGGCCTGCAGCGACTGCTACGAGCACTGCACCGCCCTTGAAAGTAAGAAGTACTTACTCAGACCATACCCGTCGCAGTCAGTATATCCTTCGCAATCCTACGTATACCCTGCCTAAAGAAGCTTCTTTCTTTTATATACTAGGGTCCGTATCCCCTTTTATAAAATAATATTTTTATTTTCTAGTGGAAGGTGGTTCTTTTAGTATTTTTTTTCCTTCCAACGATTTATCCGAACTTGAACCAGCTTTTTTTTTCAAGCGATCAAACGCAGCTCTGACATGGGCACCTGCCTGCTCTAGATACCTTACCAACCACACTATCGTCGGTTTAAACGAGGAAAAGCGAAATAGAAGAAAAAGGGACAGAACACCAGGGCTTGTCAAGCTTATTTTTCCGAATTAGCCCCCAGTCGTCGTGCAGCAGCAGCAGCTGCAGTAACAGTAGGCACATCCCGAAAGCCCAAAAGCAGGAGCGAACAGGAAAGCATCAGATCCACAGTGAGGACGCAATCATCAATCTCTTTTTTAATATAATCAACACGGCACAAACAAACTCCTGAAACGGACCCCTCCAACCAGCCTACCTGCCCAACCGCCAAACAGGCTCTTCATTTCAAAGGGGACAAGAAGGACGAGCTTATTATCGTTCGAGAGTGGTGGATTGGGTTAAAGTCCCTGAATTTCAATACATTGCAAACACCAGCGGGTGAGGGAGCGAATTATCCAGGCAGACAACAATATATCGAACCTTGTTCTCTTGCGGCTCCCTTTTTTTATTTTATTTTTATTTTATTTCTCTTCTCTCAACCCACATTCTTTCAGGTGGTGATATCTTCTTTCGTTTGAAGGCAGGAGAGAAGAAGAAAAGGGTTTCGCTCTCCAACATTCCAACAACATCTAAACATACATTCAAACCGCATACAGACGCATAGACCGGCATACGCTTACGCATTACTAACTCATACACGCTCGCTCTCCGGTTTCCCCCCAAAACAGAACTCTGAAACTCGACGCAGGTCGCAGCTGCGCCCTTTCCAACTCTCCCTCGTTGCCGATAGCGTTACCAACGAGCAGGCGGGCAAAAAAGAAGGGAAAGTTAGGCTTTCTGGCCTGTTTGCACACATTTAAATATCTACAATGGCACGCAGACCTAATGATGATCCCTATTCGCGGCTGGACTTCAACGGTGCTGGCTCATACGACACTCCGAGTCCCATCACTTCTCCAGTTCAAGGCCCATCACACATGGATCCGTACAGAACTCCCTCACCGGGTCAGCCCTTAAACCGTCCGTTAAACCAGCCGCAAGTTCATTTCCAAGGAGCCTCTCCATATGGACAGCAGCAACAAGCGCCACCTCAGAACCCCTTTGATAGCTATGGTCCGCCGCAAAGACTAAACACGCCGGGCATGGGACCAGCGCATGGCAATTACCATGAAGATGACCTAGCAATCCAACCGACGGTAAGCTCCTATTATCGCGACAATTGGATCGTATTTTGCAAGAAAATAGGCAATTAACTTGTAACCTGCGAAAATTTAGTATTCGGTTCAAAATCTGGCGCATTCGTATCACAACCATGGCCCACAGCAGAGTATAAGCAGCCAACCTGGCCAGTACGGTAACCCAGCGTACAATTCTCACGATTCCGACTTTGACGACCCGTATCAACCTTCTCCTCTGGAGGAAAGCTATCCGATGCACCAGTATTCGCACGACAGCCATAATTTCGACAAAGATTATGATGATAGTCAGCCGATATTAAGCCCTGGTGGCGGACAAGCACCGGGCCTGGCAAACTACCCAGAAGGCCAACAGGATCCAGGTTACTTCCCGCCTTCGCAGAGTCCTGCGCCAGCTATCAAGCGATGGAAGACGGTGAAGAAGGTTGAGTTGTACCATGGAAACTTGGTTCTCGATTGTCCGGTTCCGAAGAAATTGCTGTCGCAGATGCCTAGACAGAATGCAAGAGAGTTCACTCATATGAGATATACCGCTGCGACATGCGATCCATCGGACTTTTTGAAGGAGCGATTCACCCTCCGCCAGCAGCTTTTCTCAAAGCCTAGGCATACTGAGTTGTTCATTGTCGTTACCATGTACAACGAGGACGAAGTGTTGTTTGCCAGGACGATGCATGGTGTCATTAAGAACATCCAATATTTGTGCAGCCGGACGAGATCGCAGACATGGGGCGATGAGGGCTGGAAGAAGGTGGTAGTCTGCATAGTCAGCGACGGACGTATGAAGATCAACGCGAGGACGAAGAGCTGTCTGGCGGCAATGGGATGCTATCAGGATGGTATCGCAAAGAATCTTGTCGGCGACAAGCCCGTCACGGCCCATATTTATGAGGTATATCAGAATTCTAGCAACTCTGCGAGCTAAAATAAATGCTAACAGTTGCCAATAGTACACTACCCAAGTCAACCTCGAAATCAAGAATGATCTCGTCGAAGTCCAACCAGGCGGCAAGAACAGCGTGCCGATGCAGGTCATCTTCTGCTTGAAAGAAAAGAATCAGAAAAAAATCAACTCTCACAGATGGTTCTTCCAGGCTTTCGGAGAAGTATTGAATCCAAATATCTGCGTCCTGATCGATGCTGGAACGAAGCCAGGTGGCAGGAGTATCTACCACTTGTGGAAAGCATTCGACTTGAATCCAGCTTGCGGTGGTGCTTGTGGTGAGATTAAGGCAATGTTGGGAACTGGCTGGAAGCACTTGCGGAACCCGCTTGTCGCAACTCAAAATTTCGAATACAAGGTATGTTGAACAGGGGAAGCTACTTTTAATAGGAAAACCCGACTAACAGGAAGATAGATGTCCAATATCCTAGATAAGCCACTTGAGAGTGCATTCGGATTCATCAGCGTGTTGCCCGGTGCTTTCTCGGCCTATAGATTCGCTGCTCTACAGAGCAGAAAGGGTCTTGCAGGTGACATTAAGAATGTTCCTGAGGGGCCACTCGAGAAGTACTTCAAGGGCGAAACCATGCACGGCGCAAACTCTGGATTCTTTGATGCAAATATGTATCTTGCTGAGGATCGTATTCTCTGCTTCGAATTGGTTACGAAACGCAACTGCGACTGGGTTTTAACATACGTCAAGTCCTCATACGCCGAAACCGATGTTCCAGATCGGATGCCCGAATTGATCTTGCAGAGAAGACGTTGGTTGAACGGCTCCTTCTTCGCAGCTGTTTACGCCCTTGTCCACGCATTCGACATCTGGAGAAGCAAGCACTCGTTCCTCCGGAAGCTGATGTTTCACGTTGAATTCCTTTACCAGTTTATCTTTATGCTCTTCTCCTGGTTCGCTCTCGGCAACTTTTTCCTGGTTTTCAAAATCTTGACGGCAAGTTTGGGAGACCCGAGCGTCAATTTTGCGCCTGGCAGAGTTTTGAGCGTCGTATTCGAATGGCTTTATCTCGGTATTCTTTTGACCTGCTTTATTCTCTCGCTCGGTAATAGGCCCCAGGGATCGAACAAACTGTATATGACTATGGTTATCTTCTGGGCTATCATCATGGTGTAAGTTGCCCCAACCTTGCCTATATATCAGGCACAGTGATACTAATTTTTTACAGTTATCTTCTGTTTGCGACCGTCTTTGTCTCTGTCCGTGCCGTTCAGGCTATTATCAATGGAACGCAAGGCCCTATCACATTATCTATTCTCTTCCAGAATCGGATTTTTAGAGATTTGCTTATCTCTTTGTGCTCTACCTACGTCATCTATTTTCTCGCTTCGTTCCTCTTCTGGGAGCCATGGCATATGTTTACTAGCGTAAGTTATTCTAAATTCTCCGTTATCTTCCCTCGCGTACTAACGTTACTGGGATAGTTTTTGCAATACCTTCTTTTGTCTCCAAGCTACATTAACGTTCTCAACGTCTACGCTTTCTGCAACACCCACGATATCTCCTGGGGTACCAAGGGAGACGACAAGGTTGCCACCGATTTGGGTGTTGTCAAGGTCCAGGAGGGTGGTAAAGTTGATGTCAACATTCCATCGGACGACGGAGATCTCGATGCCGAGTACACCAAGCAAGTTAATGTCTTGCGTCAAAAGCACGTCGAGCCCCCAAAAGTCAGGAAGCCGGAAGAAGTGCAAGAGGACTACTACAAGGGTGTCAGATCTTCTGTTGTTTTGCTTTGGATGTTTTCCAACTTTGGTTTGGCGGCTGTAGTTTTGAACTCGGCTGGATTGGATAGGCTCGAGTTCGGACCCGATGCAGATGCCAGAGCTGCCATTTATTTGTCGGTCGTATTGTGGTCCGTCGCCGGTTTATCAGCCTTTAGATTTGCTGGATCCTGTTGGTTCTTGGTTATAAGAATGGTGAGTTTTTTTTTTTCAGCCTTCCTCGCTTTCTTGGCTTGCAGATTTGCTAACATTTCGCCTTACAGTTCCGCGGTGTATAAGCGTTCGGCATTTTGATACCTTGTTCGTCTTGTTTTCTATCATCAGTGACGAATTACGACATTTCAACGACTTTGAAACAAAGTACGGGAATTATGCGGCGTAATTGTTTAGTTTTTTTTATATCGTGGCCTTCTTGGTGTCACGCTTTTTGAGCGGAAAAGAATAATTTTGTTCCTGTAGTATAGTTATATAGCTTTCTTTTTCTTTTTTCTTGCAGTTGAAGGCTTTGGCCATAATGAATCTACCTTTTTAGAGATAGTCTGATATATTTTCTAGATATCCGTATAGGCGTGATTGTAATTGTTGGACCAGGTTTAGTTTGTATTGGAATGAGTGATTATTTCGATTGATACTGCTCAGCCAAGTTGGTTATCATTGAATTTGAACCGCCTCACTCTCAACACACCGATCTGTAACCCAGGCGCTGATAGCTATCGACAGTACCACAAAGCTTAACAATGGCTTCCTCAGACGGGAAACTCAATATACTGATGGTAATCCAGGTCTAAGACATATATCAAATGAGTATCTACTAACGCGACTCATTTTACAGGTATGCTTAGGCAACATTTGCCGGTAAGACCTCGAGTCGCAAATATAACCACTTGCTCCCCTCCCCCCACCACCCCATCAAGGGCCAACCCCGCCAGACCCGAAGAACAATCGGAACCGACTAACACGTAAACCCCTCCCCCCGATAACCCACAGCTCCCCAATGGCCGAAGCCGTCTTCCGCCACACCGCCAAAGAAAACAACCTCCTCGACAAATTCTCCACCATCGACAGCGCAGGCACGGCCGGCTACCACCACGGCGACGATCCAGACTATCGCACCCTCGACGTCTGCAACGCCAACAATGTCGACATTCTCCACTCGGCCCGTCGGGTCGAAAAGGAAGACTTTTACAAATTCGACTACATTTTCGCCATGGATCGGAGCAACCTGAACGATCTGGAGAGGATGAAGAGAAAGTATCCGGACGCGGAGAGGTCGAGGGTTATGATGTTTGGGGATTTTGCGGGGGAGGGGAGGAGGAAAGGGGAGGTGGTGGAGGATCCGTGGTATGGGGGTATGAGGGATTTTGAAAAGGTTTTCGCGCAGACGAAGAGGTTTAGTGAGAATTTTTTGAGGGAGGTTTTGGGGGCCGAGATTGATTAGAGCGGCCTGCTTTTTAAGGTCTTTGGCGCTGTTTGCTAGGTGATAGATTATAGATCACTTGTAAAGCTCGGTGGTATTGACTTAATTATAATAAAGCTTCTTTGGTACAATTAAATGCTCGTTGAATATTTACAGCTATATATACACGCGGGCGGATGAATCACCAGAGGGCGTACTGATGCTGGCCATAGATTGGTCGATTAGGCATAGCAACCCAAACTTTCTGCCTCTTCCTCTTCTCGTCCTTCTCCCGAGCTAATCTCTCCAGTGTCTTGTTCTCTTTCAAAAGGACACTTATCGAGGTATACGGTCTAACGAGAATATCGATTCTACTTCTTCCTCGTTTGGAAGGTTCTCGGTCCGGAGTACCCCTCCCCACCCAAGCTTGCGAAATGTACGTTTGAGAAGGATCGAATCCCTTAGTAAGGACTGCTTCATCCCTGGCTTGCTCGAGATGTTTGAGGATTTCTTTGGAAGCTTTCTTTGGCGAGAAGCGCATCTGCGTCATCGCGTGTTCGAGCGGCTTGCCGGCGATTTGTCGCGCCAGAGGTCCAAGTTTCTTCAGCGATGTCTTGAACATGTGAGATTTCGAAAGGTGTTCTTTTTCTTCTCGCATTATCTGCTCCGTGCGGCTCAATCTCCCACGACGTTTAATCATCCGTATGCGGTAGCTTCGCATGAAGGAATCTTCGTTTGGATATATCCCCCCTTCTTTCAAAATAGCTGCTCTACTCGTCGCTTTTTTCAAGATTGGAGAGGCGGTGGGTTCCCCATCTTCAGGAGCAGCGACCCCCGCTGAATCTTCCTTATCAAATACGGAAGAAGAGGCTAGCTCTCCACGTTTGAGCTTTGGTTGAGCTGTTGGGCGTTCCTCGGCGGCCGGTTTTTTTGTGAGGAGGTCGGCTATGGACATTGGAACGCCCTGCGAGTCTTCCAACTTTCTACGACGGAAGAGACCGAAAAATGTACGAGTTTGGGAGAGGATGAAAACCGATGAAGAGGGTAGAGCTTGGCATTGTGAAGGTACTGACGATAAGAGGTGTCTATGGTGGATGCATTGTTGGAGGACTAAGATGACGGTAGTGTAAGTATCTGGACTAATTGGTGAAAATGAGGGCCTCTGGCTTACTTGACTGGTTCCTCGAAAGCGAGGACAGTCTGACTGATGCCTTCATGACATTCGGCGGGGTGGATTTGTCGTGGATACTATCCAACTATCTCGAGTTGGAGTTTTGGTTCAAGTTTGAATACAAAACTTGGGCACATCCTAACCGCGGTAAACGCAAGCGAAAGTTATGACCACGTGACAACACATCTACGAAATCCTAAGCAGCTCAGACAGCTCAGACTCAGCTCAGCTGAATTGCAATTGATGGGATCGAGGCTTTGATGTAGCAAACCGCGCCTTCATAGTCATTTCCGAGGGAGGAGGAGGCGAATCTCCAAGGCTGTATTCGCTAAGCTAGGGTGTATATTTGAAGTTGCAGTATCATTGAATCCTAGACGATCTGTTTGTCAATCCCTACACCGGCATCAACGATGCGACAGATCATAACTATAACTCCGTGTTGCATGTTATACGCTAAAGCAGCGGAGAAAGATGTGGGCTCTCTTTCGTCCGCGCCACCTAAGAATCTGCAGGAACCGAAGGCTTGAAGAAAAAACAAGGGTGGTTCGAGAAATAGAAACATTTGCACTGCGCCCGCGGCCTCTCGGCATGAAGACCAGGCCAAAAGAGGTGGCAGAGCAGAGTAATCTACATGTATATTACTTTGAGTGTATTTAGACCATTATTGCCAAGTAAAAAACTGGGTAATCATAGACCAATCGTCAGGCGGTTTAGTGCCGATAGGTCTCAGAGTCGTCCTTCGGATGATGCAATATACCCAAAATCCGCCATGAACTGGACTCGGATCAGATGGCCAACTCAAAAAAGAAAGGCAATTGTTCGAAGTAGATAAATCCATATGGCCACAAATTTTCGGGTCCAATCCATTTTTAGTAAGCTTCTGGAAAAAAGGAACGGAGGATGGGCAGCAAATGAGATTTTGAGGAAATAGGGGATCCACTTGCGGTGACGCATGGTCATGCCTGTCTTGAGCTCCTGGTTCTCTGGTAATGGTTCCGAAAGGAGGGATGCTGGTCCCACAAATAGGCCGGATTCGCTCTAAGATTAACTTGCAATTTTATCGTGCTTTCCCACGTTTCTTCTTTGGTAGAACGCCTTTTGATTCAAAAATAGCAATTTTTCAGTGATAGTGCGGCTGCTAGTCGTTAATCAGGAACACAAAAATTTGAGTTTTTTTGGACCGCATTGTGCCGGTTGGTAACGCTCGCTGTCCGTATTCTTGAGCCATGGTACTTTTTACTTCCTCATTGCGATTGCGGGCCCTTTGAAATTATATTTCATTTAGACTGGGTGGTGGAAAGTTATCATTTGGAGAAGCTCATCTCCGTATCGTTTAAGTTTGTTTATGCGGAATGCGATTCCGCATGCTGAATGATGTAATCGTGCTTGCACTTTTCTGGTTATATGCTAAACGATATGGAAAAGTTGGTTTCGCTTGAGCTGACTTGGATTCAAAAACATGCCTCCAAGCGAAGGGGGGAAATCGATATCAAACCTGCACTCCCATCTGGCATGGTCTTGTATCTGAGCCTTCTGGTTGGATGGGTAAGATCGTAGATGGAAAGATTTTCTGACTTTCCGGAATATTTTCCTTTTCGCGATCACGGGGGATTTTATCTTTGTCGACATGCGTCGAGATACTTGTGCTCACATGTAAATTTCAAGAACTGTTGGTATTAAGGGGGTTTAAACCTGCCAACATATAGGTGTGTCGAGCTTTTTTAGGATGCTGACAAAATTAATGTTTGGCCGCATAACAAGAAGCAATTTCGAGGTTCTGAGTGGTTCATCTTTGGCCAAGCCCTGCCACACACCAAAACTTTTGCTCTTCACACCTTTTTGTCTGTTAAGGACGACCTCAAAGCGGCATATGGGGGGAGAAAATGCCCTTTGAAATATGGAGACGAGGGCTGACCGGGCTTTGATTTCGAGGACAATAAAAAAAAAAAACTTAAAAAAAAAAAACTTTTTTTCTTCTCTCCTCTAGGGACCGCAGCCAAGTCACGCTGGAGTTCTGGCTTGCGAGTTTGCTTTTTCCCACCATCTTGATGACATCGTCCTTTTAGCAGGAAAGCCAATCAATTCGTCTAGATTCGGCAGACCGCTGATGTCGATGGCTGTCAACCATTATAACTCACCATTAGTAGCATTATTAGGCTGCTGATCTTTACCATATTATCGCTTTGTTCACAAATCGCCCTGCATAGGGGTGGAATTTGTGGGCTTTTGCTAGCGTTTGTGGGGGCTGCTAGTACTCCCTGGCCGGTTGTTGAAATTTCACAATTTGAACCCTTTTCGAAGTAGGCTATTTTGTATCTTGGACATTCTTAAATATGCAAGGTACCACGGCAGCGTCGATTGCGCAGGTCTAGAACTATGTGGTTCCGGTTGGTCGCGGGTAGCTCTATGTACCCTTGCGGGATGATCTCACATTGTGCCCGCAGTCAATCGATCCTAGAGGTGGCGTGGGATGGAGGTTTCAGTTTTCTCGACAAGAGAATGGTGATGAAGTCTGAAGAAGCAATTCACGGGGTTTGCAGCAGCTAGTCTGTCGAATTGCGACCTGTTATCCTCTAAGCTTAGCGACAGAAGTCATATGCACGTATGGGGTAGAGCAGCACGAGAGCGTTTGCTCCATTCGCTAGGTTCCCTCTCTTCCCCCCCTTGGTATATCAGGAGGTCGACGTCCCTGGATTCAGGCTCTGAGTCTCGAAGGCGAAGTGAAGGCTATGGAGTTTTGTTTAAGCGATGAAAATTCCTTTAAAGGCCGCATAGCCCACGAAGCCCGCGAGATTATCGTCGAGGGTCATTCTTTGCATAAGATCGGACTTTCGGCGAATTTAATACTTTTTAAACAGATCTCCCCCTTCGTAAGGAAAAATTTTTGGCCCTTGCAAATCGAACATCAATTGACCGCTTTAGAAGTGTACCTGCATCAACCCTCGATACACGAACAGAAGGCTGCGAACACAACTGCATAGGTGCTTGTTCTTTTCTCCCTGCGAAAAATTTTCTTCTGCGCTGTTTGCTACGGTAGATCAGAACCTTTCTGGGGCAGTTGCATCTTTTTGTTGTTTCGAATTCCAACACCATCTCAAAGGTCAGTTTCGTGATTTCATTACGGTGTTCATCCGGGGAGACGAAGAAAAAAATTTCTTCACCGACGTTTGAAGATTTTTTTGTGTTTTTAAACAGACAAGGCAAATTTGAGATGCATCAAATATCCATTTCGCATGTTCGAGACTTGTCAACGTCTTCAAGATCCTATTGAGAGAAGTTTGGTTATAAATCAACACCATCTCCCAAGGATTCTCAGGTCCGATTCAGGCCTCCAATCAGCTCCAGCTCGACCAGACTAGACCAGATCAATCAGCCAAAGTTTGATTATGACCTGACAGCACATGTCCACTCGATACTAGCTGCCTGTTTGTATATCTCATATATCCATTTTATAATACCCTTCCTTCTGCAGACCGTATATATATCATTATATATTATAGTCCGCTGTTGTCGAATTATTTCTGGCCAGCTTTCTCTTGTAATACTTTTGTCTTCGTTTCATTCCCCAGATTTGGCTGCTGACACATCCACAAGGCGTACAAGCTTGAGGTCAGGTTTAAACGTGAATACGGCCGAAAGAGTCCATAGCCATCTAGACCCAACACAACCACGACAGGCATCACTCTCGAAAATCTGCCTTTCGACATTGCATTACGACTGTCGGATACTTTTTCTCAAAATAAGGTTATTCCGACGGCGAAACATTGCATCTAAACGGTTCGCTAAAATTTTTTTTCAAAACGTTGAAACCAAAGAAGTTGCTGGTAATTTATTCCCTGTGTTCCCCCTTGGCTTCTGTTTTTGCGTCACACCCTCCAGTGTGACTTCCACGCTTCCGTTCGCCTATTTGGAACCGTCGTCGCATAAACCCAACAGTGGCTGGAGGTTTATGCGCATGCGGGTGGATCTAGAGCTTTGGTTCAGCAACGTGGGCCTAGTCATCGCTGGTCGGTTAGGCCGCCCGCTTACAGAAGTCCTTCCCAAATAAAATAGCTCCGAAGAATAGCATCGAAAATTTCAACTTCAACCGGCTTAGTAAGTTAATTTGTTCAGCTTTTTCTGATTTTTTTGCTTTGCATTTTCGTTTGGGTTGCATGCGTATGCGCACTTCGGGCCTTCAAGGGTGGGTATCTAAGGCCGATGCGCGATGGAGATATCGAAAATCTCAGTGGTGGCTTCAGCCCGTCAATTATGGTGCAGGCCATTGATGTCTTGAACCTGCATAGATATATAATCCGGGACTGGCGGCTCGAAGACATCGAATCGCGGTCTTCTTCTGCCCGGCAAAGTACTCTGCTTTTCGCATCCAGAGTACCGAAATTACGAGCTCCACCAAACTGCTACGATTGTTCGTCTTCTTTTTATCTGTTTCTGCACGCTTGCCACTATTCCGGACCCGAGCCCTTGTTTATTTCCCCCCCCATTCCACGTTTTTCTGGCTAGGCCGAACTAGCGAAAAGCCATTTCATCCCATCAATTCAAGGACCCGTTGATCGGGACCCGTTTCGACTTGTTACCAAACTCCAGGGAACATCGTTGGTATTTTTTGCGCACAGGACGCTTTCCGTTGGCCTGAATCGCTGTTCTCCGCGACTAAAAACCTCATTTTGTTTGGATGCATGTAGGTTCAATTGAACGGCGTATCCTAAAATTTCTTTCGAGGCGACTAGTTTCTTTAATGTCACCTGCAGAATTATTATTAACGAGTTCTTTCTTTTCTTTTCTTCTAGCGAACGAGGACTGCACCCTGGGCACACTTGAACGTTTTTGGCATCCAAGTTAATCTAAGAATACCTTCACGCATTTTATTGTCACCTGGTCCGATTATATTGAAGATCTTAGATAGTGAGTATTCCCCGGCTCCACCATCAGTTGTGTTTTACCGGCTGAGGAGTAATAAAACCTTTGGATTTGTTTAATTTTGCTTAATATCCCCAGGTCGCCTTTTTTTGGAGCGCCCAATCCTTTTTTCCCTTTCTCCCGCTTACGTATGAATGATATATAGCCGTAGACGTCCTTGTTTCTTAGCTTACTCTTTTTTTTTGTTTAGCTCTCCACGATCGCTTGTCCAGCTTTTGGGCGAATTGTCTTCTGCGACTTTACGAAAATACTACTGTGTTACGAGGCTACGAATTATTTTCCAAGCGGTTAGAATATTCTTTTCACCAAAAAGCTCTAGCACGGCAATTTTCGAATTTGCGATATCAGATTTTTTGCTCTCTGTTAGCGATTCCTTTGTAAGTTTGACCTCTTCCTCGATCCTCCCATCGATCGCGATCGCAAAAATCATCAGCCACGTCCTGCATTCCCTGGAACACATGACCCGAGATGGCTTTCCTCAAGCGAATTTAGCTGCAGCCAGTGCATCATTTTCGAGCTAAAGACTGACGGCCGCCTTTCTGCACCTTTGGTGACCTTTTTCGTAGGCTCTCTCTTTCTGGTTATTGGTCCAGTATTGTATTCATTTCTTCTACTGGCAGGCCGACCGTTGAAAGGCGGGATTTAATCGAATTCGAATTTACATCCTCTGACAGAATTAAGCTCGCTAGAACCTTTGCTCCCGGCGACTGATCCGAAGGTTTCTGCGCCAAACTTGGGAATAGAAAAAAAAAAGGTGTTGGGGTTCGAGTCCGTTCACGTCGATTGCGATTGGGTGTGGGCTGTCTGTCTGTCCCAGCAATCTGGACGCAACAAATCGCCTGACAAGAAAAAGTCTGGGTCGTGTCAACGTTCTAGAAGTGCTCGGTCGGAAAGGCAGAAGGGCTCCAAGGAATCAATCAATAGTGAGCAAAAAGGAACCGCCGGAAATTTAAAAGGGAAAATATTACTATCTAGAACAAGAGGAGACCACGACCAAGCACCGTCATATCATTTCCAGCCAAAGAAAGGATTCTCGCATATATTCCCGTTAGCCAACAGAGGAGGTGCAGTCAGTATTTTTTTGGACCATTCATATCCCTCAGCGAAAAGAGCCTAGCTGAGGTAGAGGGACAAGGACCCCGCGAAATACAGCAGTCCGACTGTAGATCATTGGGGAAATTAGCGACCAGGAGGGTCGGAGCCTACCTGCATCGTTCTCGCCCTTGCTGCTGCTGGCATCTTTGAGCCTTTGGGTCTTTGAAAATTTTCTTTCTTCTAGCTTCTTTGTATGCAAGCAGGGTAGCTCTGGAGCTGGCAAAGAAGGAACCCGTCCCGAACCTTGCTCGCAGAACAGCGCACTTGCATCTCCCTCTCAAAATTTTTTTATTTTAAATACCTTTGGAGGTCAGGTGTTTTTTTTTTCTTCAAGGTTACGATCGAGAGTATTTTGTTATTTGAGCATCCATTTGGTTTTAATATAGTCTGCTGGCTGTCTCTCTCTCTCGTCGTTTTTCTTTTTTCTGTTTCTTTTTTTGAACGCTTCTTCTACCTTTGGGCTCTGTCTGTTGTCATCATTGCTGCAGGTCTGGTTCAAGGTTCTTCGTTTTCTTTTTTTTTTTTTTCTTCTTCTTTCTTGCTTTTCATTGCACTACTTTTCTGTACGAGAGCACCACGCAGGGAAACAGAACTTGGAGAGTGCAGCAGAAGCAGCAGCGAGGAGCACAGAGCGCCGATACTATCCTTATTCTTTTCCCTTTCTCTCTCCTCTCCTCTTCCTCTCTTCTTTTTTTTTTCTCACTTTCCCTTTTCTTTCTTTTTATTTTTTTATTTTTTATTTTTATTTTTTCTTATTCCTCAAGTTATAATTCAAGATGGATATCAATTCTTTGTTATCTCCGACAACCACGCCCACCCCGGGAACAGGATCTCCGACCAATTCCACGCCCGTATCCGGCAACCCGTCGTCGCCACACCCGTTCAGCGGCACCACCAGCCACAGAAATTCGTTAACGCGGCGAGAGTCACAACCGCAGATGCTGCTACAACAAACCCAGTCATCATCTTCATCAACATCGTATCCTGTTGCCGCTGCCGCTTCCGGTTCCTATCCGCCTCCCATCCTTCAGCATCCGCATGCCCCGCATCCTCACCCATCTTCCTCCTCATCGTCGCCGCAGCCCGCGCACTATACCAACAATAACCATTTTCAATACCATCATCACCAACCCCAACCTCAGCCACAGATACAACAACATCACCATCACCAGTATCCCTCGCATCACCATTCGTCATCAGTTCCTCCTCAATCCCATCCTACCATCCACCCATCTCACCAGCAGCATCAGCAGCCATTACATCATCCTCAATCGCAAGCAGTCCAACAAAGGCCTTCAATTGAGAACATAAGATCACATTCCTTACCTGCGAGGAAATCTCAGTCGCCCTCTTATTTCAGTCCTTACCCGGATGCTCGACGGGAATCACTACCAATTGTACACGAGCAGCAAGCTGTACCTCCAGTTCCTGCACGGCATCATTCATTGACGCATCTAGAAAATCCAACTTTTGCGCCTTCCCCATTATCCACGTCCCAAGTCCCGACACCCCAACCCCTTACAACCCAAACCAATCAGGCGCCGCCTCCTCCTCCTCCTCCAGCTTCGCAAAACAGAATTCCATCCTTTTCCAGCGAACGTGGTCCGATATCAAGATCAGCTTCCAACGCATCTCAAATCATGGAGGAAGAACGTGCAAGAAACGAGCAGGAGTCCGTGGCTAGACGTGTCTCTCAAACGAAATCCACATCGAGTATGGAGGCCCCGGCCCCACCTCGGGAACCGTCGCCTTCGCCAAAGGATGCCCCCCCGGAACTATTCTCCGATGACGAAGATGAGGATATGGAAATAGATGAAGACGACGAATCCACAAAGGAACTAGGTCTACCTGAGGTTGAGAGGCTTGGCGAACTGATACAAAAACTGGATCGTGCATATTTGAAGGACGAAGTTGATGCTGAGGACACACCCCCAACGTACAGCGATTTTTTGGAATGTATAGCATTATTAAGGCGCGGATTTGTGGCATCAAAGTTCGATCCGAACTACGAATTCAAAGAGAGGCTAAACGAGGAACGCGAAAGGATGCTTAAGATATATCCTCTGTCGGAAGAAATGTGGACGCAGTGGCTTCACGACCTATCAGTCGACGCGAACGATTTGAATGCTAAGGTTACGGTTATGGAGTTGTGGTCGAAGAGCGTAGCTCATGAGTCGGGAAGCGTCACCCTCTGGAAAGGATATATTAAATTCATCTTACGGACATGGAGGGAAGCTGCCGAGCGTGCCAAAGCCGACGGAGGTGATCCAGAGTCCTGGTCCGAAATTTTCACTTTTGATCTGGTCAACTCGGTTCTGCTGAAGGGAGTTGGGGAGACCATGTACAACATTCCAAGGGTAAGTTGATTCCATACTTCTATTGATATATTTCGAAAGAAGCAAGCTAATATTTTATTAGAGTCATGAGGTTTGGAACAAGTATGCTGAACTTCAGCTGCTGCAATTAAAAGCAATGTCCCCGTAAGTAATCAAATTGCAAATCCAGATGTGTTGAGCAATGATGGCAGCTAACTAGCGGAACAGGCCCGCACAGGCAAAGATCGATAAGATACAGAAATTGTATCTCGATCGATTACGGGTTCTACATGATGATCTTGACTCAACTTTCTCGGCTTACAGCAGCTTTGTGTCTAATCATCTGACCAATTCTGATTATGTAGAAGTCATGAAAGCGGGGAACACCATCTATCAAGATACAAAAAGAATGTTGGAGGCAAGGCAGAAATTTGAATTCCGTCTCCGAAATAGCTATGGCCAAGCCGACGAGGGCCAAAACTGGTCAGACTACATCGAATGGGAAAGTAGTAGACGCCATGTCGATGTGAATCTATGTCAGGGGTTGTACGAAAGATGTGTTCTCCGCTATCCCATGGAAAGTACTGTCTGGGAGGAGTACATGTATTTCATGCTGGAGAAGAAAAATGGCGATCCAGTTATACTAACACTCCTCGAACGTGCAACCGCACACTGTCAATGGTCTGGAAGTCTGTGGAGCCATAGGCTTTTAGCATTCGATGTTCGACAACAGCCTTTCGAGTCGATTGAACGTATCAAGCACCAGGCCACAGAATCTCGCCTGATGGTATCTCCAGAAGAAATCTTCAAAGTCCATCTGGCGTGGTGTGGAGTCCTAAAACGGAGAGGCGCTGTAAAAGACCCGATGGTTGCCGATATGGATCTTGTGGCCGAGCTTGGTATACGATCTGCTATGAGCGAGATTGGAACTATGGATCCTGACTATCGAATCGCTCGGCTCCTAATAACTTTTTTGACCGATAAAGGAGACCTACAAAGCGCTGAGGCTGAGTGGAAACAACTTATCCCTGGCCACTCGAGCCAGTATGAGTTCTGGCTACGTTATTACGGATGGGCTTTCAGAAATACCGGCAATCTGAACGCTACCGAAGTACTCAGAAAGGCTGTTTTGAATTGGAAGGATATGGATTGGCCTGAAAAGATCGTTGATGTCTACCACACTCAAATTGAGGAGCATGGGCAGGGCACGGATATTGAAGGCGCCATGCTTCACATCCGGAGGCTTCGAAAGCAAATTGCGAAGAGGCGGGAACATGAAGCCCTCGCTGCTCAAGCCCAGGAGTCGGCATCCTCCCCTTGGTCAGGGGATGTTAAAGGAAAACGTCGTCGAAGTAACGTTGAGGATGACGAGCTTCCCCACAAGAAAGCTAGAGCTAGCGAAGATATCGAAATGGAATCTATCCCCCCTGTCCCCGAAGAGACCGGTGACGCCAACGGCGAGGCCCCTGTAAAGGAAACGGCAAAGCCAAGGGATCGAGAAAAGTTTACCGTATTTGCAAAGAATCTTCCACCAGATACTGACGACCTCTCGGTTAGGAAATTCTTCAAAGATGTAAGTTGAACAAGTCCTTTCTATTCGAAAAGAGATGTTTACTGATCGATCAATAGTGCGGTACTATCAACGCCTTAAATATAGTTGTTGAAGGCGATGGCGAATCGGCTACGGCAAGCGTCGAGTTTCAAAACGCTGCCGATGTCTTGGCTGCTCAAACTCGGGATAAGAAACTTTTAAATGGTCGAGAAGTTGCCGTCGAATTAGGCTACAACTCCACAGTTTACGTTACGAATTTCCCTCCTGTAGTAGACGAGCAATGGATTCGAGAATTATTCCAAAGTTGCGGACAAATAGTACAGGTTCGATTCCCGAGTTTAAAATACAACACTCATCGGAGATTCTGCTATGTCCAATTTGAAAACTCCGAGGATGCCGAAAAAGCGGCGCAGTTTGATGGAAGGGAAGTCGAAGGGTATACCCTCGTATCCAAGCTATCCGACCCTGATAAGAAACAAGAGAGGAGTGGGCCTGTGTAAGTTGCCCTCGTTCTATGCTAGATTGATCACTTGCTAACAATACAACACTATTATAGTCACGAGGGACGGGAAATATTCGTCCGCAATATTGATTTTGATGCAAGGGAAGAGGATCTTCGAGAACTCTTTAGCAAATACGGAACTATTGAGAATATCCGGTTAGCTAAGAAGGATAAAGGATTTCATTCCGGGTTTGGATTCATCGATTTTGAGACTGCCGATGCTGCAGAAGCATCCCTCGAACTAAATGGCCATAAATTGAAATCTCGCAAATTAATGGTGGTAATGGGAGTCCCGCAAGGAGGGGCCCCAGCAAGTAAAAAGTCATCCGGCAAGACGCAACCCAAGGCCCCAAACGGTGCTGTAGATTCGCCAGCAGCCGCAGCCTCCCCAATGTCAACCACGACATCAGATCAGCCGGATCGCCCAAATCGTGACGCTATCCGCCAAAAGACATTGTTTGTACTAAATGTTGCGGACACCGTCAACGACAGTAAAATTCGCGCAACCTTCGAGAAGTACGGCTCCCTAAGAAAGGTTCAACTTCGACTTGACCACCAAGCAGCCATTGTGGAATTCGATGAAGTTAAAGACGCAGGAAAAGCAGCCATGGCTTTGGAAGGCCACGAAATCGATGGGCGAGCTATAAGGTTTGGAGAATACCAAGATATGGTCAAAACTGCTCCAGAGAAGAAGGCAAAGCCCGGGGAGAATCCGTTCGCTCGGAAGAGGGGACAAGAAAAACAGCCAATGGCGGCTACGAACTTGATACCGACGAGGGTGCATCGTCCCAACTTGTCGGTGAGAGGTGGAAAGAGTCGAGTAGGTCTTGGATTCCGCTCGTCTAGAACGGAAAAGACGGAAGAAACTGAAAATGGTGAAGCCAAGCCGAAGACAAACGCCCAGTTCAGGCAAATGTTATTGAAGGGTAAGGCTGAAGAGACTGAAGATAAAGAGTAATATATAGAAAGCGGTGATTTTCTTATGAGGAGTTTTTATTATTTATTTTGATGATACTTTTTTCTTTCTTGGTAATTTGTTCTATACTTCTTTGGTTTGGGGTCCTTTCTTTTTCTTCCTCTTCCTCTTTTTGCGAATTTCAATTGCATATTCATTCTATCGCCATAGCTGGTTTTGATAGCAGAGCTTCTTTTCCTCTTTCAAGTATTTTTTTTTTCTTCTCAACGGACGACACTATCATACATGAGGGTGTTTAGGAGTTTTCTTTTATTCTATTATTCTTGCCGGGTTCTCTACCTTGTTTCTTCATTTTTGGGGTTCCATTTTGACGTTTCGCATCACGAAATGACACGGGCATTATTTTTATTTATTTATATTTTTAGGATTCTCCTTTCTCCGTTGACACCTTCACTTTATGATCTGTTCTTATTATTTCAACCTTTTTTTACTTCCTTTAAATATGGGGTTTTCACCAGAGTGGGGGTTATGACCGGGATGCTCTGTATACTATTACTTGCTACTATTGTTTAAACTAACTTTCGCAGAGAAAATGAAATAAAACCCATAGGGGCTCCCATGAGGTTATGGTGGTGCATTCCTAAAATTTATAATATAATATTGATGCTCGTCTTAGATCTGACCCTAGACTCCTTGTATCGATGAACCGAGTTTAAATGTACCTGCTAAGAAAAGACTGAACCGTGGCCCTATTGTGCATCCAGGATGCCTCTCTACTCAGATTCTGTTTCTCTCGCATGATTGTATCGTATCCTCCTCAACCAACTATTATTCTCCAGTATTCGTCTCGTGAAACCTTCAAACTCCACCAGAATGACCCTGACATGAACCCAAAATAAAGAAAAAAGGATATCCTTACATATTCTTCTCCCTCTCCTCCGTCATAGCCTTTGCCTGACCCATCAAAAGACGCAATCTACCCTCCGCCATCCCGAGCATCTCCAACAGCTCCTCATCCGCCTCGGTCCTCTTCTTCCTCTTCTTCAACGCCACCTCAACTTTCTCCCTCCTAACCCTAATTCCATCATCCGCGGCCCTCTGCATCTTCGGACTCCACCGCAATCCCGTCCCTTCCGGCGTGTTTACGTGCCAAAGCCTCGCCAGATACTCCACCAGAATCGCCATCTTGACCTGCCCTTCCACGTCCTGACCCCTCGCGAAATGAGGAAGATACCAATCTCTCAAGGATTCATCGTCAATGACGTCAGTGGTCCAGCCGAACTTTGGTTGCCAGACCATCGATTTTTGTAGCGTTTGCGTTAGGAGGGTGGCTCGGAATGCGGGGTCGATGGTGGGGTACACCCCGGATGAAGTGAAGAGGGACATTTGCTTCACTGGCATCGCTCGAACGTAGTCGACGTATTCTTCGTAGAAGCAGCGGAGAGTTTCGCGGTCGTGGGCAAAGATCCAGGTCATCTGCGGGTTGTTAGGGTCTGCAGGTAGCTTTTGGAGGATTGTGGGGGATCGGTAACGGAAAGGATTAGGGAGAAGGTGCGAGGGGAAGGAATGAGAATGGGGGAGACGAGAAGGAAGGGGGAGAGGTTTATGAGTATTTGGGGTTAATTTAAGAGAGGGCTGGGCTGCAGAGGTCGGTTCTTCTTCATTGAAATTTTGAGAAAGAGGAAGATGAAGGGATATTTGTGACAGTGCTTCTGACGAAGCTTGGTTCTTTGGCGGCTTAGCTGTCGAAGTTGCTTCTAAATTATCAGGCCGAGACGTCGAATAGCTTGTTGAGCCGTTCGCTGGCACCTCGTCGATAGCTGCCGCTGGTTTTCCGCCATCCGTGCCAGCCGCGGCGGGATCTAAAGGCTGTTGCGAGGCCGTTGGTGAATCCGCGTTCTGGCTGTCATCGGATGACGGTGTATGCGACTTTTTGCGTCGCTTGCGAGGCGGGACGGCTTTGTCTTGCAAGCGTTTCTTCTTTTCCTCGGATGCATCTCGCACGGCTCCGATTGCACTTACTAGGCACATTAATTTTTGCCTCAAAATGATAGAATCCATGCCTCCCCATGCCTCTAGAGCTTCCTTATTTGTTTCCAGTTTAGTCTTGTCGTCTTTTTTGATCAATACCTTGGTCGCGTCTTCTTCGGATTCTTCATCTGCACCATCGTAGTCATCATAAGCGCCTTGGGCAAGTTTGGCTCTGAATTCCTTGTATGCTTCTGACTCCTCATCGACTGTTCTTGCCACATCGTCGGTACTCCCCTTCTTTGCGCCGTAGAGATCTAATTCAAGAGTTGAGGTCCACTCCTTGATATTTTCTTTCTTTGGGGGTTTCTTTGTTTCTTTCTTGAAAACAGGGCTCCACTCATTCCTCGATTTATCGGATCCGTTGGCAAATATAGCACGAGCTATTCGCTTGTAGCCCGCTCCACCAACCATATTTGGTAGTAGACCAATAGCTGTTATGAGGCTGCCTTCCAAGTCAACGTCATCGGCATTGTCAACTGCCTCGATGCGTTCCTGGAAGTCCGCTTGTATCGTTTCTAGCAAGAGATCTAGAAAGCTCCTCCAGTAATCCCACCGTTTCTTGTAGCAGCACGAGCAAACCAATGCCCAGCCGACCAGCGCCCAGATATCATCACAACTTCTGAATAGGCTCTCCTCGTTTGCAATCACGAGATTCGCAAAGGGCGTGGTGTCAATATCTACGCTATTCAGCTTCTTGCCTTTCCGACTGCCAACAGCACCAACTTTGTTAACATTTCTGTTCCTCATTCTTCGTGTGGTGTTGTCACCTTCCTCTGGGTTTGAAGTAGCTTCCATCCGTCGGAAATTCCACGCCTGTTGGAGCTTGCAATTTGTAGCTCCAGCTAGCCTAATGATGGTACGAAGATATCTCGAAGCCTTGAGGGCAGTAGACCGATCTGACGTGCCGGTTTGACGTGTGGTGAAGGCTGGATGAAGTGATAACGTGGTGATTATTGATAGGACCTCCGGTGGGGGCACATAGATATCCTTCTTTGCGCCTTTCCTAGGCAATGTAGAAATTCCAGCGTAAGATACTTGGCAGAGCAGATCGATGGCTTTCTCATCTACAAGCATACCAAAGGTTAGTCTGAGTTTCACCTTAAAATCGACCATAGGGCGCGTCCTTACTCATTCCTTCCTCAAGGGAGTATATGACTGCCTCTAGAAGATCCCTGTGGTAAGATTTGGCGGCTACGAACGCTGTCAGTCCGAAGGATGGTATAGGCTCCTCGCTATTATTGGTGTCCATTTTGTCGGTCATTTTAAGCGTGCTTTGGGGTGGTTGAAGCTGTAAAGCTCGCTGGGTCGCGTATGTATATCAAAACGTTCGAGTAGTTTTGTGTTCAACGTCGGTGGTCTCGAGAGCATCATCAGACGGGTTCAAAGAGTAACTCCTATAATATAATAGCAGGTTGCGGACCAAAACAAGGGGCATATGCTATTAGAGGCAGGTAATGGACTGTAGCTCCCAGGATGAAAGGGTTTTCGAGTTAATATTGGGCAACAGGTTAAGGCAGAGTGGTGGGAGGTTCAGAACAAAGAATTGGGAACAAGGCACCAAGCAACAAACTTGTCAGGCGCGATTAAGACGCTACGCTTGTAAATATTCCGAAGAACAAATTATACATTTATCCAACTCAGCAAAATGCTTCCTAAGGTATCATGCTTTGCAGTCCATCACAGATGGGTTTTCATTTGGGATATTCTTCTATATTGATATACCTCGGAAGTCTATTTACCCCCAATTCTAAATAGCTTGGGGGCCAGGAATCTCAGTGATAGAGTGAATGTAAGATTTTAAGGCCGCTAAAATTGCAAGAACAAAAGCACAGGATGGCTAGGACGGATCCTCCGCGACCTTCCCCTTTCCCTCATACAGCAAACATCAACTCCCATCCCGAGATCATCAGGTTTGGATGGCAGATTCTCGCAGTATTATCAGACAAAGAAAAAGCCATACAAGACAGAAAGAGTACAACAAAGCCTGATTTTCCCTTCTTTATCCATCCTAAAGGTGTCGGAGAGGGGTACGAGAGATGGAGGGTACAAGGTCGAGCTCGGAAAATAAAAAGAGCTATCACTCTTTTACTTGGAGGAACCGCCCTTCTTTGGTCCCAGCGGCTGTCCAATGTCCTTGCCACGCAACTTGACACCCAAAGCCCTTTCCAACTTTGCGAGAACCTGCTGGGAAGGGATAGCGCGACCGCTTTCGTAGTCGTTGATAACAGATGGCTTCTCGTTGATCTTGGTCGCGAGGTCCTTCTGGGTCATGGTGGGTTCCTTGGCCAGGCGAGCCTGCTGCATGGCCTTTCCAACATTGGCGGAGACTTTGGCTATCGGAGCGATATCATCTGAGCGGTCGACCTAGAGTTTTGGAGCAAGGGAATGTTAGAATTTCTGGTGGTGTATTGCGAAGCTAAAAATAGCTCACAAAATCTTAAGTTCCTTTCTCCTTAGGAAAAACCAGGAACAGGAGGATCTGGATGATACCTTTGTAAGATGCTGTCCCTCGGGGGTATTCGTCTTATTAGAGCCTCCGGAGTACTTCTTGTCTGTCGAAACGATAGCACCAGACCGTCGGGCGGCGTTGATTTCAGACTGCGTTCTGACAACCTTTTCCTTGGGTCCGTTTCCGCCGCTGCGGACGCTAGATCCAATCTTGGTGACGGCATCCCACTCGGAAGACATTTTGATATTCTTATTTTTATCGTTAAAGGATAAAGGATAAAGGATATTATTTGGTGGCTAGAGGGTACGGTTTCTAGGTCCGATTAACGAGTTTATGGTGGGTTTAAAGAGAAAGAACTGCAGGAGGAAGATGATACGAGTGAGAGAAAGAGATCAAATCTTTATACACGCAGAGGTGTTCTAATAATATTTTTAAGGTGTGCGAGTGAGTCTTCCAAGGACGAACAGCCAGATTTTTTTTTGCCGGCCTGCCCTTCCCAACATGTTCCATGCATAGCATCATATTACATGACATTGGACAGCCTTCCAGCCTCATCCTCAAAATGCTATTATTCATTCTAATTCATTTCTCAGTAAACCTCCTTTTCCCCCCGGAAAATGCCATTGAGAGCGAGAAGGAACCGCTGGTCTCAAGGAAGAAATAAGCCAGATATGACTCTTTCTGCTATTCCTCTTTGCCTTCGCCTTGCTTTGCCCATCCCTTCCTGCATGGCTTGCGTGCGAAGAATTCTAGCTTCCAGCTGCCTTCTGGAACCATCCCCCGGGGCTAACCTTTTTGGCAGCAAGCTTATCTGCTCTCCGTCAAACTAAAATCCGGTTGCTTTGCCCCTTCAGCTGAAGGGGGCCAAGAAGGTAAAAAAGAAGGTTCAGGGTCGAACGGTCGTGTGCCTGCCGCTCTGGCCAAAGACGATCTCCTGTTACTAATAACCTTAAATCGGACCCTGATAATCCCCAATGATAGCTCGCAACCACTAAACAAAAAGCAGATTTCTATCTCTGTCCGGTTCTCGAGCTAAGATTATATATTCTCTGCCATGAGACCCAACAATGGTCGCTCGGGTTCCCGCGATGGCCATGCGGCCTCGTTCTCCACAATGACCTCATCGTCCCGAGAACTCAGGCCCTCAGGGAACTAATCTGAAC
>LDUD01000112.1:230095-242993 GCA_012184295.1 Dactylella cylindrospora
CCTTTAGGATACTTGCACGACGAAAGCGGATAGCCGCCAGTTCAAGCGACTCTCTTCAAGGCTGGCTTGTAGGTAGCAACGTTGGACTGTTTTCGCGATGCAGCCACCCGTTCTCGCTTTCCGTCGGGCAACTTTGCCTACATTTACCCACATCTACAACACAAGTGTATTGAAGCGAATATAAAACTACTTCGTCAACCCCGCCGTCTCTGTATCGGTTCGATTGGACTCAACATTCAATTGATCATTTACATAGTATATTCATTCAATCCCTGTTCTAGAATCTAACCCTCCATCAATCTTGAAAATCATGGTCACTCTCCCAGAACCCTTCGCTTCCATCCCCCGCCACCAGCTCACCCTCCCCGGCCCTTCCCCAATCCACCTTCTCCCCCGCATCTCATCTGACCTTTCTATCCCGGTCTATGCCAAACGGGAAGACCTAAACTCCGGCCTCGCCTTTGGCGGCAACAAGACCCGAAAACTGGAATACCTCCTCTCAGATGCCCTCTCCACAAACTGCACCACCCTCGTCTCCATTGGTGGCTTTCAGAGCAACCACACGCGACAGGTCTCGGCCGCAGCCGCCTCCGCAGGACTCAAATGTCAGCTCGTCCAGGAGAAATGGGTAGACTGGAAGGATGAGTTTGGGATTTACGACAAGGTGGGGAATATACAATTGTCGAGAATGATGGATGCCGAAGTCAAACTTGTCAACTCGGAGTTTGGGATCGGACACAAGGAGACGTTGAAGAACGTCTTTGATGAATGCGTTGCGAACGGGGAGAAACCCTATTACATACCTGCTGGAGCCAGCGATCACCCGCTTGGAGGGCTAGGGTTTGCGAGGTGGGCTTTTGAGGTTAGAGAGCAGGAGCAGCAGATGGGAATCTTCTTTGATACGATCATTGTATGCTCGGTCACCGGCTCCACGCAAGGTGGTATGGTTGCAGGGTTTAAACTCCTCGAAAAGCTGTATCCACTGGAGAAGCGAAAAGTCATCGGAATCGATGCTTCCGCTGAACCCGCTGAAACCAGAGAGCAACTCTTGAGGATTACGAAACAAACTGCTGCTAAGATTGGTTTGAAGGAGGATGATATCACGGAGGATGACATTATACTCGATGAGAGATATCATGCGGGAATATATGGAATCCCGGATAAGCAGACGTTGGATGCCATGGACTATGGTGCTAGAATGGATGCGTTCATCACGGATCCTGTCTATGAAGGAAAGAGCTTTGCAGGGATGATTGATATGATCAAGAAGGGAGAAATTAAGGGAGGAAATGTCTTGTACGCCCATCTAGGAGGCCAATTGGCTTTGAGCGCCTACCCCAATATGAGGGAGGCAGTTGAGAAGCAAGTCTAGTCTTGTATATTTCTAGTCTATGCTGTTGTGCTTTTCGAAAGCTTGACCCCCGTCTAGTGTATGTCTATCTATCCGCCTATCTATGGAATTCATGCGTGGTCAAACCCACACTACTAGAAATCCAAACTGTTGGAAGTATACTTGATGCTTTAAGCAGGAAATGGATCGGGGAAGGCATATGGCAATCCTTCCACCGCAGCTGGAAACTTATACTTGCCCTTGAACTCTGGCTTGATCTGAGCTTTGACAATCACTGGGATCATTTTACTAGTTTCAAGCGTGAAGAGTCGATGGCCAACGACTGAAGTTCAATAAGTGTTAGTTTAAACGAGCCACTGAAAGGGATATATCAAAATACCATTCACTCACCTCGAAGGACACTTCGAAGACAGCCGCTATGAGCTGTAATGCTAATGAAGGTCTCACCGGCCTCCAAAAAGATATTATCCAACCCGTACCTCAACCTTGCATCCATAGGTTCAGTCTCATCCTCTCTAATCTCTGTCCAAATCTCATCACCGTCGGCCATCCCCTCCTCGACATCAACGAACTGGAACTTCTCCTTCAGCACCGACATTTTCCCACGCTTATCGCAAGAATGACGGCCGATTGTTTCCCGAAAGTTTTCACGGACGGCAACCCGAGGGGCATCGGGGAGGTTAAGAACAATGTCATCCCAAGTTTTTTCAAGGGTTCGGACGGCTCGAGTGAAAGGGGAGCAGTAGAACCTTTGCGGCATGGCGCCGGCGTGGTAGAGGCCATATTTGGTGATTTGAGTTTTCCAGATTTGGTTTATTTCTCTAGCTTCTCCTTTGCCAGTTTCTGTGAGGTCGGGGTCCGGGCCCTGGGGGGATCAACGTTTCTGTTAATTCATACATTGTTCTAAAACCGCTAGGTTTTATAAGGATCTAACATACGTATACGAGACCTTCATACTCGTTCCTAACAGCAAGTTCCCTCTATAACACAAAATGCAAGGTTAGTAGGCTGGCAAGAGGTTAGGGGTGCATTATGGACAAACATACGTCCCACATTGGATGGCCCCAAGTTTTGACTATGGGAATATCAGCAAAAGTCAAATAAAATTTATCAATGGTCCCATACTGGCAAGATTATGCGGTCCTACGGGATTTTAGAATTGTCAATAACAGCAAAATAGGTTATATATAGAAAGATAGCTGTATGGTGCTTACCTTCACCATGCCTTGCGAGGTATAGAACCTTGTAGGTCACGTCGGGCTCTGCATTGGAGTTCAATTCCTTAACTTTCTCCACGAAAGCCTTCCAGTCCGGTTCATCATTGGGAGTATGAAGCAGCAAGCCGAAATTCTTGACTTTCTGTTCACAATTCAGATTATATTAGCTTTATATTTAAACCCCTAATGCATGAATCTAGGTTTCTGAGTACTAACGTAGTTTTCGTTAAACTCGTGCTCGTCAATGAGATATTCTGGCAAGCTCTGGGCGAAAATATCCCGGACAACGGAATAATTGAATATGGGTTCCCGTTCAGGGATCATATAGGCCATACGAGGGATCTCATATTTGGTAGGTGTTTTGGTGCCAGAGGCATCCTCCGCGATACCTGATTTTGCGAATGGCAACATTGTAGCAGCAGTGGTGTTCAGCTATATACAGATGATAGCTAGCAGCTTTGTATCCGGTCTAAGCTAGGAGATGGTGCCTGTCAGTTTTTGTTGAGGGGCTGGTACATGTACGTGCGTAAGCAGTTGAAACTGGATGCATTACCTGAGCCGTAGAATAAGGAAATTTTTAAAACTCGAGGAGTCGACTAGTGAAGGGACTGGATTGGCGATGGAGAAATATTTCGGAGGGAGCTGTGGTACGTCATATAATAGCAGCAATAATAAAAATAATAATAAAGTACGATCAAGCAGCTAGTAGCTAGTAGACCCTTAACAGTGCAGGACTGGACTAGGGATAGACCGAGTAGCACAATCTGGCTGGCCAGCCTGGCTAGCGCTGCTGGATTGAGAGGGACCAGCAAGCAAGCTTGGTGGTAGGTACCTCATGCTGCAGCTTCCTCGCTCCCCCAACACAAAGGTTCTGCAGCTCTACCATCCACCCATGCATGCAGCATGTGCAACAAAAACACCACCACACCATCTCGTTCCCCCTCTTCGTTTTTTGAGTTTGGTACCGCTCCCATATCCGCCCTTTAAATATCCCATTTTTAAAGATGGGATAAAAAGTATATGCAAACCCTTGATTCTCATCTATCTCCCGTTCCGATCTGAGCCAGGGGAGTGCGGTTGCTAGTATTTCCAAACATATTCTAGAATGCAGCTACCACACCCCAATTTTCCGGGTTCGTTGACGTAGTTGAGGCCTAACGGAAGCCAGCGTCTTGTTACCGCTTTGTAATACCAAATTTGCTACACGATCGATCCCTCGTGGAGCTGACCCGACCCGCTCAAGCCACTCATTCCCAAGGATTGATAATTGGCATCCATACATCCAGGTCAGCGGCGTTCCGCATTGTTTATATTCGGCATGCCGATACCGGGATTGAATTCGCGATAGTTGCAAACTTTTTTTTTCTCTCTCTCCCCGTTGTAGCGGTTGTTATATGTTCCTGGCTTAATTTCCCGACTCATAAAGTTAAATCCTAAGAGCTCGTTCGACTTCGATCCGAGTCGGATCGCGGGGCACAGCCCAACTCCGTTATCGATACTACTAGTATACTAAGGCTACCTGCCTCATATAACCGAGTCAGCCAGGGTAAGAAAAGAAAAAAAAAAGGAAACAAGGGAGACTAGACACACACACACACCCCATGCTGGCCTGAGTTTTGAAAGAACGGGCATTGACATGGCATGGCCATGTGGGGGAGCTAGCTCGCAGCATCTGCAGCCATGCATCCATCCCATACCAGGCAGCTTTTGGTTGATCATGAATCGCACACCCACACCCTAGGGCCTACATGCACTTACATATTCCTATGCACGGTCTGCCGTATTTCCGCCTAAAGTGGTCGGCCAGGTGTGAAAGTTTCTCCAGTCGAGGTCGATGGGATTATTACATGATGCTATTTTGAATTCGTAACACACGAGCGAAATAAGTTGCTCGAGTAAGAAGTTCCCCGGGCGCGGCAGGTGCCATCCCGCCGTCATATTTGGTTTTGCTAGAGTTATAGAACCGGCCTGCATCTGCATATCGCATTTAAAAAGATTTATCCAGGAAGCAAGAGAAATAGAAGACCTTTATAAGTGCGAGATTTCCCCCCCTCCTGTCCCCATTTATATTTTTGGTAGGTGCTTTCGTGTCTTTCCTTCCCCGCATTCTTGAAGCACTTTTGAACTTGTCCAGAAGAAGTTTTTTTTTGGCTTGTGTATGGAGCCTCCCCCCTTCGCCTCGGCCACAATAAACAACAGCACAACGGGCAAAAAAAAGAATCTAACTGGATTCAAACAGAACCCACTGGGCCGGCCGCTTTGCATAATTCACATTCCTCTCTCTGCTTAACCCAACCGGCCGCTTGACGTACAGCAAAAATTTCGAACCTCGGATAAACCGAAGCTGAACCGTTCCGAAATCCCATTCGTCCAGTTAACCAGATTAATAATTCCTGTTGTTTGGATCATTGGATATAATTTATAGCAACCGCCCATATGTTTTCTCCAACAGCCTCAGTCTCGCGGCGCTGCTGCCAAAAATTTATTCAAACACCAGCTCTACGCTCGTCGCCAACCAGGTCACTCTTCATATCCGCTCAGAAATTCACCGCCTCTAGGAATCCTGCGGCTTTAGCTTCTTTCCTTATAGTACGAAACATGTCCACCGAAGGTACGCAATTGAAAAAGTTCAATGCAGATCCTCATGATATCAAACTTTCAACATTAAGAACAGCAACTGAAATTTTGGTGCATTTGGTTCAGGTCGCAGCAAGATCAAGGTCAAGAATCCCGTTGTGGAGCTTGATGGAGATGTAAGGCACCATCCCACATGGTATATGCAGCTGTGGGGCGCAGAGTGGCAAGCTCACATTTGCATTTCGCTTGTTCGCAGGAGCAAACCAGAATTATCTGGCAGATGATCAAGGATAGGGTAAACTTTACAATACCTAAACAAGCTTCGAGGAATGTCGCTAATACTCTGGTTTAGCTTATTTTGCCGTAAGATTGGCTGTGATATGAAGCATTTATTATAAAAGTCCTAACATAACTCCGATATAGTTACCTCGACATCGACTTGAAGTACTATGACCTGGTATGCACCTTGAGTAAGCTCGCTTTCATTAGGGCTAGGGGCTAACATAGCTCAGGGAATCGAATACCGCGACCAGACCAACGATCAGGTTACCATCGATGCTGCCGAAGCTATCAAAAAGTATTCCGTTGGTGTCAAATGTGCAACAATCACCCCGGATGAAGCTCGTGTGAAGGAATTCAACTTGAAGCAGATGTGGTTGTCGCCAAATGGAACCATCAGAAACATTCTAGGAGGAACCGTCTTCAGAGAGCCAATTGTCATTCCAGCAATCCCAAGACTTGTCCCAGGATGGACCAAGCCAATCGTTATTGGTCGCCATGCCCACGGTGATCAATACAAAGCAAAGGACTATGTCGCCAAGGAGGAAGGAACTCTTGAGATGGTCTTCACTCCGAAGAACGGTGGACCACCAGAGAAGGTCCATGTTTTCGACTACACGGTAATTATATCCGAATGCTAAATTCTTACAACTACCGGCTAAATGTCTTTCTAGAACGGCGGTGGTGTGGCACTGACCATGTACAATACCGATGATTCCATTCGCGGATTTGCGCACGCTTCTTTCAAGATTGCCCTTGATAGAGGATTCCCTCTTTACATGTCTACCAAGAACACCATTTTGAAGAAATATGATGGAAGATTCAAAGACATCTTCCAGGAAATCTATGAGAGCGAATACAAGGCTCAGTTTGAGGCCAAGGGTTTGTGGTATGAACATAGATTGGTAAGAAAAGCAATTGTATCCCTTGGGCGGACAACATGGATTGCTAATCGGCTTCTAGATCGATGATATGGTTGCGCAGATGGTCAAATCTAGCGGAGGTTTCGTTATGGCATTAAAGAATGTGGGTTTTAATTTCCTCCTTTGCGTATTTGGGAATTTGCTAACAAAATATATAGTGTAAGACGAGAATCGCCTAAGAAATCTGGTATTTACTATGCTAATAAATGGGATAGATGACGGTGACGTCCAATCCGATGTTGTCGCTCAAGGTTATGGTTCCCTCGGCCTCATGACCTCTGTTCTCATCACCCCAGACGGCAAGACTTTCGAATCCGAGGCAGCCCACGGAACCGTTACTAGACATTACAGAGAACACCAAAAAGGAAAGGAAACTTCCACCAACCCCATCGCTTCTATTGTGAGTTACAACCTCGAGCCTCGATCCTATACCCGGTGCTAATACAATACAGTTCGCCTGGACCCGTGGCTTGATCCAACGTGGCAAGCTCGACGAGACCCCCGAGGTCGTTGCTTTCGCTGAAGCCGTTGAGAAGGCATGCATCGACGCTGTCGACAAGGACGGCATCATGACCAAGGATCTCGCCCTCGCTCAAGGAAAGACTGACAGAAGCTCCTATGTCAATACTGCACAATACTTCGACGCCGTCGAGAGACGCTTGAAGGCTGCTCTTGATTCCAAGCTATAAGTAACAAATAACTAAACTGAATACATGAGATTATATGGGTAGACGTCAACAATTCAGAATTGTGGAAAGTTACATTATTGTCTCCTGCCTTTGTATAGCTTTCTACTCGCTTTTCTAGGTTTTTCTAGAGGAATAGATTATACCCTATACACTACTTTGCACACATTTTCGGCATTTGCAGGAGATCGCGGTACATTATATTTCCTTTCTTTTGCTTGAGATACCTCTTTAGAGCTTTCTGCTCTTTTTCCTCTTTTTCTCAGCTTTAGTTGTGGATTTCCCTTCTACCTTCTTGTTTACAATCTCCCGAAAGCTGCATGGCTATGGTGTGCATATCACGTCAACGGCACGACACTATGAAATAAATAAACAAATGACAGTAACGACGAAAATGAAGTTATCATTAATAATATCCCATGAAATGAGTGGGATCACCTTGAAACGTGCTGACGCCGTCTATTTAACAACCTTGCCTCGTGGGAGTGGGCTGCCAACTTTACTTCCCTGTTCCATCAGGCCGGCCAAATCAACGATCGAACTGACGTGCATGTAAATCGATATCGCTTGCGTCCCTTCCTTCTAGTGAAAAGGGTTGATAGAGCCCAGAGAACCGATAGTGGCGAGTCTCAACGTCATATCTGACATTGACATTGCCAATGAAAGACAATGCCAGAGCCGGCCCATCACTTGCATCCACATCTTCATCGCCGTCCATATTTCCAAAGAGCTTTATAGGAAGTTTAAAGATATCGTGATTAAAATCGCGACAGGGAATGCTAGAAACTCAAGCAATAAGTTAGATGAATCCATTCGTCCGGAGGCCACCCACGCACATGAATCCTAATCCAGAGATTGTTATCTACCTTTTAAATTGACTCGTATACGGCTGCACGATATCCGTAACCTCGACATCGTCCAACTTTCTTCCCGTCCTTTTCGCAAATGTCACACCTTCACGGCGCAACTCTCCAAACACCATGAGCATGTCAAAAATGTCGGGATCAGGGCATTCACCTTGTATACTCCACATGGCATACTCGGTGGTTCCGCTGATTAAATCCTGTTTGTACTATTATATTCTTTTTATCAACTTGAAGCTCGAAGGTGTGATCAGCGCGACAACGCGGAAAATGCAACAAAGTAAATCTTACCTCTAATTGATCAGAGAATCGCTGATAGATATCATTGGCGAAATCCTGGAGGTCCACGAATTTAAACTCCAACTCGAGATTTCTTCTATCATCATCCTCCCAGAGGTGTAGTGCGTGTCGAGTCAGCAGCTCATCTCTTATTTTCTTTCGCTTGAATGTGATGCTTAAAGGTGTTGACCCGCGACCAGCTGATCCGTCCATGATGGTTTCGTCGTCCGAAGCGGATTCGTTGAAGTTTGGGCCCATTGTTGAAAGATCAACGTAAAAATATTCAAGGAGTGATTTGGCGGGATGACCGATTCGCTGGTGGTATCGTGGGATGTATCTGCCTATATAATCGGACTCTTCCTCTTCGGTTTCGTCCACGTAGATATCTGATGTTGTCTGGTCGCCTCTAGTTTCGACACATCTTTGATCGTGGGGTAATATGTATTCACCCTCGGAGCTAGCATCTTCGGCATCCTGGGATAAAGCCTCGGTTTCGAAGAGTGAAGATTGAACAATGACTTTGCCCGGCAACAATGGTGGGGAAGAGGGGATGAGCGCCGGTTCTGTAGTCTCTTGCTCTGGAATTGGTGATGCTCGTTCTACCTGATCTTGGAAATCTTTTTCAGGTGTGTCGGATATTACTATGGGTGGCAGGTCAACGTCGGGTTCCGGCGAAGACGAAGATATGATGATATACTGCGCTCTTCGTTGGCTAGAACCATTGGTATGCCGTCTCGGCGAGTCCTCTGAAGACTCTCCCGAGTAATCTACAAGAGGTAAAGGCGGAGAGGAAGGTATCTCAACATCATCTGTAGAATGGGGAGGTTCGCTAGCTGCAATAGGTTCTAGTAAGGCCTCCTCCTTATCTGAAGATGAAGAGGAACTAGTGGAGAGCACCCGACTCTTTTCTCGCAGTCGAGAGCGGCGGATTGACGTTCTTATTTGAACGGCATCTTCATCCGAGGAGGACGAAGAGATGATTTCTCTAGACAAATATCGCTCGGAGTTCGGAGGTCGTCCTCTTCTTCCCCTCAGACCTCGAACTCGCCCTCTCCCTCTCCCTCTCCCTCTCGAGCTCCCTCGCCCCTGCTCTTGCCCTCGTGACCGCCCTGGTGGTCGCCCTCGACCACGGCGCATGATTTTAGGATTTAATAGGATATAATGAGCTAGGGGATTTTTCTTATTATTTAGTAGGTAGCGTATCTGCCAGCTAGGGCTCCAGACTTCAGAGTGTCTTAGTCTAGAACCGAGGGTACGGGCGATGTTCGAGAACCATGTACTTCGTGGTAGCAAGAGCTAGACACGCCTGATTTTTAAAACTTGTTTCTACTCAAGCGAGGGAAAAACCTAAAGACTACGATATGCCGATATGATTTATATGAGAATACAGATTAATCTGGTATTGTCTCATAGCGAAATGTATATATAAAGACTTCTATCGAATAACTGTCGAAAATTCATCCACTATCTGTACACATTCAGATGGTACTCTAAGTATCATTGCCAATCACGCCAAAGAATCATCTAAATCCCAACCGGATAGCTTTTTTGGTAAACTCCGCAAAACGCCCAGTTTAATGCCAATACATATATTACAAAACCCATTCCAACGGGGAACTTGCCACACCCTCTATCACTTATTCCGACCCGGCAAGCAGCAAGCTAAGCATACCATGCACCTCTGTTGCATTTTTGCTCTTCTTGATTTCTTCGTTGACTCGATCCCAGATTTTAATAACCATGCTATCAATCTCCTTGGATTGTCCAAGTGAATTGGCGTATAAATCCAACAGCAGCATGGTAACATCCGATAGGAAGTTAAAGAAGCGTGGATCCTGAAGATGTTTTGCGAGGTACTTCATGATTGGTTTTAATGTCTCTTCGTTTCGTCCTTGGAGAGCTGTACGAAGCGCGGATTGGTGCTTGAGTGCCGTCAGTGCTGTATATGGCATCAAGGGATCCCTGAACTATTGACTTCGTCAGTCTCTTGGCCCCGTCAGAAATGATGACCCGGAGTAAACTTACCATGAGTGCCTCATCGAGTGCTTCCGCGTACTTTCCCTGCCTGAACGATCTCTCCCACTTGTGCAGTTTCTTCTTCTTATCCTTATCCATGAGCACTATATCCTCTGCACCTCCCTTATAATCCATACCTCGAATCTTTCTCTGGTAGTTCTTCGATTTCTCCTTCTTCTCTCTCTTGATAACCTCATCGATGCCTAGATCAGCCAATCTACCAATTTCTGAAAGTACATCCAGCTTTTGTGCCCCCGAAGCCCGCGTCCTGATGCTCAGCATGCCATTGGACATACCCACCACCAGGTGCTTATCGTCCGGCGAGACACCCAAGCATAACACCGGTTCTGGGTATTTAAACCCATGCACCACCTTCCACTCCCTCGTCTCATAGACCTTTACATGGCCATCCAACCCTCCCGACAAAATCCTATTATTACTCGCCGTCGCAACCGCCGTCACCGTCTTTTGATGATTGCTCAACTGCTTCAACGCCTTCGCCGCAACAATATCCAGCACGTTAACCATATTCCCCGCGGAACTCAATATCGTCGTCCCACCAATCATCGGCACCACGCTCTCCACCGCGTGAGCGTGCGTAAAAGTCATCACGCACCCGCCGGACGCACTGGACGTCGATATCCTCGGATCCCACAGCTTCACCGTTCCATCGTACGATCCGGAAATCACGGTCCCTGAAGATCCGGGTAGAAAGGTACCGGCGCGAACGTAATCCGTGTGTCCCATGAATATATTTGTCGGTTCCTGGGAAGGAATGTCCCATATCCTCACGCTGGTGTCGTCGCTGGTGGACATCAGCGTCGTCAAGCTCGTCGGGGAAAACTTGGTCGTCTGCACCGGCTGCTTGTGCTGATCGAACGTTCGCAGGATAGCTCTCGATCCGACGTCAAAGATCTGGATGAGACCCGTGGCGTCACCCGCGACGAGAACCTTGCCATCTGAACGGATATTTGCAGAATAAACTGTATCTTTAAAACGGGCAATGGTTTTTGTAACGGCACGGGTTTTGGAGGAGAATATCTGTACTCGGGTAGCGGAGGAGATTACGATATCGTGGGGTGATGCGGGTGAAAAGTTGATGTGGTTGATGGCGCTGTACGAGTTTATGAGTAAAGGTGATTTGTATGTGCGCCAGTAGCGATTTTCGGGTGTCAGGGCAGCTGGGAGAGCTGCCAGCTTGACGGGCTGGATATGCTGTACTGGCGCAGCCATCTTTGCGAGATGGTGGTGTTTTGCGCTCGAATTGATAGAATATCGAAGCTGTCGTGAGGACTGAAGGTTAGGGATTGAAGAGCTTGAAAAGGTCTAAAATTTTTGGGCATCGCATAAAAAAAAGTTTATATGAGAACACCAGCTAAAAATTTGCAACATGCGACAACACACTGAATCTTAGAATTCGTCGGCGTATACAATTTCAATGCCCACCGATCTAAGTAATGGCTATAGCTGTACAGTATATATGTACAAATATCTCTAATCTAGAGGTTAAATATTGTACAAAGAATCTCTCCCTCCCCCCCGATTGCTTTTCACTTCTTCCCCTTTGAATCACCTCCGCTGCTACCATCTCTGGCCAAGAAGCCTTGGAACGCCTTTTGGTCAATGATTACGTTGCCGATAGCTATCGAATTCAACATTAAATAAGTACTAGGACCTGAAGTTTGTACAAGAGGGATACTGTGTGCTTACCTCGTAGCTTCTTCCTGCCTGCCTTCTGCTTCTCTAATAGCTTCTTTCTTCTCGTATGATCACCGCCATACAACTAGAATCACACCCATTAACCTTCTAATTTGTGTAACTCTTCGGAATCCGGGTAGTCTCACCTTGGCAGTAACATCCTTCCTAAACGCCGGAACCGTCTCTCTAGCAAGAATCCTCTTTCCAATCGCCGCCTGAATAACAATCTCAAACAACTGCCTATCCACAAACTGCTTGAACCTCTGCACCCACATCCGACCCAACCTTTCAGCTTGACTTCTATGGCAGAGCTGCGCGATGGCATCCACGGGCTCTTTATTCACTAGCAACTCAAGCTTGACGATATCTGATTTGATATATCCCGCATCCTCGTAGTCCAATGTTGCATAACCCTTCGTTATACCCTTTAGCTTTCCGAAAAAGTTGTCCACTAGCTGTAGGAGCGGTAGCTTATACTTGAGAATAACTTGGTTCGAGAAGAATGTTATTTCAACCTGGGACCCTCTATTTTCTTGACACAGTTCTATCACATGTCCTAGAAACTCAGGGGGGTCGGCTGGAATAGTGATCGTAGCAAGGACGTATGGTTCTTGGATTTCTTCGACTTTTGTTCTGATGATTTCTTCTTCAGGGTATAGGGCGGGATTGGTGATTATAGTCTCTCCAGGGTTGGGGTTGTTTTTAGTTTCTCTCCAGACTATCTTGAAGGGAACGGTGGGGGCAGTTATGAGGAGCTCCGACCCGCCGAATTCTTGTCGCAGTCGATCCTCGAATACGGAGCAGTGGAGGGTTCCGAGGAAACCTAGCCGCCAACCTAGACCCAGTGCGTGTGACGACTCTTTAGCTAGGGTGACACTTCGATCGTTTAGGGTGAGCTGATTTATACTGTAAATGCCAGAATCAGTACTCGCCGTCATTATTTACTGGCCACCAAATAATAAAATCAGGCCATACCTCTCCTCCAGCTTTTGGAATTCATCCTGATTTG
>LDUD01000112.1:243047-259804 GCA_012184295.1 Dactylella cylindrospora
CCCTCTAAACGGCTCCACCTCCTTCCCCACATGGCAAAACGTATCTCCCAACTTTGCATCTGAGATATTCTTCATCCCCGGGTTGAAATACATATAACCGACCTGCCCCGCTCTCAAAGATCCCGTCGAAACCTCAGTCGGATATTGTATCCCTACCTCCCCAACAAAGTACTTCAACCTAGACCCCATCGACATGATCTGATCGCCTGGCTTAACAACCCCATCGAACACTCTAACCAGCAGCACGACACCCTTATACGTCGAATACCAAGAATCAATCAACAACATCTTCAACGGCTTATTCGGATCCCCCTCCGGCGCCGGTACCCTCTCCACTACAGCCGGCAACACCGCCTCAACATTCAAGCCCGTCTTCGCAGACACCAGCACCGGATCCTCCAGCTCAAAATTCGCCTTCAACTGCTCCACCGCCCTCGCCGGATCCGCATGCTGCAAATCCACCTTGTTGCACACGGGAATCATGGTCAACCCCTGCGCGAAGGCTAAATAAAAATTGGCCACGGTCTGCGCTTGCACGCCCTGGGATGCATCTACAACCAGCAAGGCGCCATTGCAGGAGGCGTAGGATCGAGAGACCTCGGCGCGGAAATCGACGTGGCCGGGCGTATCTACTAGGTGGAGGAGGTAGTCTTCGCCCTTATAATTGTAGAGCATGCTGCATGTTTGAGCCTTGACGGTGATGCCGCGTTCCCTTTCGACGTCGAGCTTGTCGAGAACTTGTTTGGCCCCGCCTGGTTGTATGGTGCCTGTGAGCTCGAGGAGGCGGTCGCTTACTACTCATATTCAAATTTCTCGAAGTGGTGAGAATTGATTTCTTATATGGAATCTCGAGGATGGAATTGGAGGCATACGTGTGCTTTTCCCATGATCCTACACACAATATCCATCAGAAACCAGAACCATAAAGAAACTTGGTATCCAGAGATTCATACGATATGGGCGATTACGCAAAAATTACGCATTCTGCATTTAAATTGTAATAAGATTAGTCCGGGGCCTTATTCTGAACGTAAAAGGCATCCTACGAGATCTAGTACCTCTCAATCGGAACAGCGGCGACCCGAGCTTCAAGCTCTGGTGTAGCGCGGACATTTGTAGCATATTGTCGTTGATATATTCGAGATTTAAATGGTAGAATTCGTCTTCGGGATTGTAGTTGACCATACTTGCGACTCGAAGTAGCAATTGACCTGCAATAACATGGCGTCCGAGACTGAGCGGCTCTAGGGAGCGGAAGGCCTAGGAATATCGCCGCCCCTAACCGGAGCGATGCCGCCATTTGATGTTCAAGTTGGCCGCTCTTTAGAAGGTTGATAATCGATAATTTTACATGGTCAAGCATGCATGGTAAAGTTTCTCTTAGAGGTTGAAATTTTATACGCCACAACACAGGCGTCCTGGACGGATTAAGAGAGCTATTTCGTGAACCATGTCCAATACCGATTTCTTCATTCGCATAAAGAACAATATTAATCCAGACATCAATTTCATTAAAATGGAGCGGATATGTGCAGTTGAATTTATCAAATACAGCTTGCCGCTTGATTCATAAAAGGTAATACAATAGAGGAGATATGCAAATGCCCAAGGTATTCCCACCACATACTAGCGAACGCCAAACTCAGAGGTAACAATGCAAGAATGAAAGCAAGGGATAGCTAAGGTTAACTGGTTGCTTCAATTTATGAAACGTCATTCGTCCCCGTTCGAGAGAGACAACCATATCAGCCCTAATGGCCGGAATATGTATAAATTGAATATTAAATAGGTGTCATCTTGGAAAGATTTTAATCCGTAACGCGATAGCTAACCAGTGTGTCGACACGATGGCTGCTGCTCGACCAAGATCTCAATTGAACCTGCTCTGCATCCCGAATTCCCTCGTCCTCCCCGTCACCCCATTCCATGGGAACCTCTGCGTCTCCATCGGCATAGACCAGGACGTTGAAGGTACAATTGCCGTTGAGCATGGGGAGGAAAGTAACGGATGCCGTGATTTGTCTGAATATCGATTGGATCTCTTCTTGGATTTCCTTCTCGGTTTTGTCTGCTGATGGTTCGGCGCCAGCACTGAAAAGTAGGATATCTGTTAGCAAGTATATTCCTATGGCAAATAATTTAAACCCAAATATGAGTACATACCCAGAACCTGCATTTTCCTGATCCGCAGTCTGAACGGCAGCGCTCTCCTTCGTCTTCTTCTTTTTCGCAAGAATCTGAACATCGAATTGCCACCTCTCCAACTTGTCACCGGTATCCTTGTCGGTGATAACCAATATGAACTTGGAAATCTTTCCGTGAAGCATCCACCTGCTGAGCTGTGACATGATCTTTTTGATGTAGGCCTTAACTTGGTCATCAGTGTTGACTAGCATGTTCAGCCCGTACTTCTTTACACTGTTTTATATAGAAACAATCCAATTGTTAGCAATTTGTCATTAAATGCAAGGAGCATTGCGTCGGGGGCCTGTACGGGGTAAAGTCGTCTGCGGGATAGACACCTCGCTGGAAGAGGATAGAATGTATTGAGTACTCGAACTATATCGTGGGTTAGCATCTCTGGCATATGCATTGAAAGACTACAGGCTAAACGAAAGTCCTTACAAATTCGGAGACCATCTTTGCGCTACCCTTCAGCGTGAGCTTGTGGACCTTATCCCCTCCCTCCTCGCCGGCCGGGGCGGCTGCCTTCTTGGTCTTCTTTACAGGTTTTTCGGTAGGCATCGTGAGCTGTTGCGTGTATGATGACGGCAGAAGAGCTGAGTAGGTTGCGACTTTGAAGCCGGTTGCTGTTTATGAGTGTCTACAGGTTTAGAAAATGGTAGGAAAGATCCTTAGGGGCAAAGAGCTAGAGATGAATAGGTTTCCAATTCAGCGCATGTTCTAGTTCCCGAAATAAGCTTGTGCGGTCCCTTGCAGGTGTGTCCACTGCTGTGTCCCTCAGGCTAAACCAGGGTAAGCTTGCTCTGGCCTTGTTTTGCTGCTCCTTCACAACCAAAATGTGTTGTCATGGGCAACCCCTTCCACCAGTCCCTTGCTAACATTGCAATACTAACTTAGTTCCGTGATGGGATGGTGGAAAGAAGAAAAGTAATAATGAATTGAACGTATGTTAAGTTAGATATAAATGGAAAGAACTCGCTATTAATCGACCACCGACTAAAGACATACCGTCTATCATGCAAAGATTCAGTGATACAAAAATCAAAATAAGAAACTTCGAACTCCTTGCCCACAATTGTATGCCTTCCACGAACTGAAAGGATGATATATATGCAAACACAAGCCTTAAACACTCCCGTCTAGTACAAATATGTAGTATGTAAAACACCTTTAAGAAACAGAGACACATGTAAGAGAAAGTATGCACAATGTTACACGAGGTCCTTTGGACTCCTTGACCTCCCTCTCCGCCCGTCTCTCCTCATAATACCAGCTGGACTTGATGATGCGACCGGGCTACCTGGAGGACTGGCTTCAAATGATCGCCTAGGACTCAAAGACCTAGGACTTAGCGACCTCCTCGGGCTCCATGAGCGTCTCGGACTAGTAGACCTTCTCGGGCTTAGAGATCGAGCTGCCGGCGGGCTGCTCGACCGCCTGGGACTAGGACTCAAAGACCTCCTAATGCCTGATGGGCTAAGCGATCTTCTGATTCCTGGCCCAATGGAGGATCTTCTTGGTGACCTCGTCGGCCCCAACAATGGGGACGTCTCCCTGCTAGCTATAGGGCTCATAACCCTTGTCTTCCTCTTGAATATATGTCTGAACAGCCACCCAGTTATTCTCTTCCAGGCAGTGAAGGCGAGCTTGAGGAAACTTGTGTCTTCGAGTGCCTCTTGGAATATATATCCCAAGTAACATATAGTCCCTGCGAGTAATCCAACGGCATCGTTCCTAGCTGCGAGAACGCCACCGAGGGTAGCGAGCATGATCACAAATCTCTCCTTCTTTTCTCTATCTGTGATCTCAACCCGGACCAATCTCTCACGGTGAAGCCGAAGTCCTAAAGTAGGATGTATGACGGCCCTGTTCTCAACTTGGACTTCCCAGAGGTCCCTCGCAGTAGAATTCAAATCCTCTCCGACTTTGGCAAGCTCTATACCAGCCGCAAAGACCAGTATCACCAGGAACGATTTTGGGAAGCTAACCAGCAAGGCGCTAACCGTAGACCCGAAGAATAGTCCGACCAATACCTTTGCGATACCGAGAATAACAGGTGCAGCTCCAGATCGGGCTCCGAATCGGTATTGACCTGACAGTCCGCCACTCCCGTGACAAACAGGCATCGCTCCGAACCAGCAACCGATCAAATTCATGCTTGCCACACTGATACCTAAAGCTTCTATTGACGGGCTTGGTCTTTCTGGCAGTAAGTCCGCGGAGAGATAGGTAACCGCAATAATCGAGTTCAGCGTTGTCAGAGGCAACTGCCCTAATCCAGCATACCAAAACCCATTCGAAATATCAGCCCATTCGGGTGGCGTCCATGTGGGAAGATTCCACCCCGGATTTGGTATCTCCACACCTGTACTAGTCACCAGCATCATCCCAACTACAAATAGTAATAACGCGTACGGAAACTGTTGATGTCTTGCTGTAAAACACAGTAGAAACCATGCCAATATGACCACAATGTAATTATCGTACGGATGCGAAGCCCAGGACAATTTCATTAGAGAAGTACCGGCGTTTAGGACCAAGGAGAGGCCAGCTCCCATTTGGATACCCTTAATGAGAGGTATAGGTATTCTTTCTCCGAATTCTGCGAGGAGGCCCGAAATGGATAGGAAAAATACGATGACGGATACGGAGATGCCAGCGCCCATAGTTTCATGTAGGGTCATTGGCCGGGATATCGACATTCCGGCAATGGCCTTCATTGGCTGAACTACTATTCTATTTAGAGTGCAGTGAGTTAGAATTGACGGTATTGCGTTAACTATATCAAATGATACAGTGCAACTTACGGAACGCCAAATAAGCTACCAGATACAATATTCCATAATCCAGAGAATATGAATGTCGAAGTTGGATCGATAGTGCCCGCCGCCGCCATCGCTGTTAATAGCGGTAATAGCGTCCCCAAATCGCCTAACGAACCGGCGACTTCGCCCAGTGGGTTGTCGAAAGCCATTTTCCAGTTGTACCATGTCGACCTCCATAATGACGGCCAGCCGCGAGATAGCGGCTGTGGCGGCCTTTGCGACGGTGCCATATTTTCATATGAAAATATGAAATATTATAAATATATATAAGAGGAGGTAAAATAAAGTTGGATCTCGCCGGATTGCGAGATCGAGAAGGGAAGAAAGGAGTGATCTCGAGGTCTATTTCTTATCTGCAAGTTTGCTTGGAGACATGGCCAAACAGCATGAACACGCTTCGAAATCACGTCTGGAAAACGGCAACAACTATTTTATTCATATATGAATAAAATTTTGCATTAAAAGAAGATTTCTCGAGTCGCTCGAGGCGCGACTCTAGGATTATTGTTGGGGAGGATTTGGGGTTAGATATTTGGGATCAGAAGGTAGGCTCATGTGAGGGCGCCCAGGTGGGCATGGCGTCCCTGCGTTATGGTGCATAGCGGCATTGGAAGGTACCTTCGCGCCGATTTCCGAGGAGAAGGAGAAAGGAGGGAACAAACCCCACGTGGAGCGGAAACTATTTGTAAAAAACATTATCGAGAAGGTCCCGCTGATACCCCGCAATAATCCAGCCAATGCTTTCAACAAAGAAGCTGAAGCAAAAAAAAATATATTTGAAGGGGTGTAGATGACCAGAGGAGTTCCTGAAGAACGCCTTGTTTTACGAGATAGTTGTTAGATGAGAACTACCACGAGGACGGTTTGAGTTCTGCCAAAAGGTTGCAGCTTAGCTTGTGTTTTAATTCTTTTTTAAGCCGCCATCTCTGTGCACGATCCTTAGCATGATGCAGGCACAACTCTGACTGGCTGGCCAAGATGGAATGGGATGATGGCATGCTGTGCAGGCGGAAACAAGACCTCTCGGGACAACTGGTGGGTTGCACCACAGCCAGCAACACAATTCTCTCAATATAGCTTGTATTCCATGTAGCTTAGCTTAGCTTAGTCCTTCGTATTCATTGAGAATTAATTTGCTGGTAAAGATTGTACGATTACGAGCTTATTTTCAAGACGATCGCAATGGGTGCGCTTTACATAGAGTGATCGGCCACTGCATGAGCGTTAAAACCCTAATAATGTGAATTGACTTTGCGAGAAATATTCATACAACTAGCTTGGGGTACAATACCATCTTCACCGAGCACTTGCAAGCCCAACATTCTATATTATGCCTGCAAGGCCCTCATGAGCTCGCGAGAAATGATGCCGGCTGTCACTCCATATCGAGCCTTCCAAGAACTATTCAGGGCGGAAAAAGAAGTAAATATCCGTGCCGACTCGCGATCGTACAGAATACCGAAATGGTTCGCCAGTGTTCACCCAAAAGATACCGCTCGTCTCCCTAAAATGCTCTTAGATGCAGGGCAACTCTTAGATAACGAAAGAGACGAACACGGTATCGAAGAGTTCGTAGACGATATTGCGAGGTACATTTACTGCTCGAATTCTATCGAAGCAGTTGGCCTTGACCGGTTTGAGACGTACAAGTTGGTTAAAGCTCTTCTTCGCAACTTTCCTGATCCCCTCGACAAGAGCAACTTCCAGACCATACTTGACGACTCAGTCCATACAAGGGAGGTAATTCAGCACTTGCAAGCTTTGGTATTCTTCAAAGCTGCAATTAAATCCTCGTCGCAAGGTCTTACGGAGGAATTACTCCTGGATACACACCGTATCCTCATGAGAGGGATCCCTAGTGAAGATGGCTACACTGATTATGAAGGATCCTATAGAACATGTCAGATAACAGTGGGTGGACCGCTCTTGTCTCCTCAAGGAGACACCGTCGAATGTTCACCGCCAGCGGCTATCCAGCAAGAAATGACCGCCTGGATTGAGAGTTTCAATTTTTCGCTTGCCGACACCACAGATCCAATAGCCAATGCTAGCAGGCTAAAGATAAAATTCCTAAAGATACACCCTTTCTTAGACGGCAATGGAAGAATGTCCAGGATGTTGTTTACAATCATCATCACCAGGTACTACGATAATCTGCTAGTTTGCTTCGCGGAAAATGCCAAAGGAAGGAATAAATATCAGAGCGCAGTTAGGCAGAGCATCCGGCAAGATCGTTGGAGTATCTTTGCGTTTTATGCGTTGAGACAGGCGGCGAAGGATAGGACCGAGAAGTTGGAGAGACTGGAGAATTTGGATGAGAGGCATGACCAGCAGAAGGTGTCGGAGACGGTGAAGGAATTGGAGAAAATCACGTTGGCGAATGACGGCCGTTGAGCCCAAAAAAAAAAAAGTTGCCGTTCTGTCTCTTAATTATGTAACCTTGTGGGAGACAAAAACCGGCCGTTGGGGTGCTACACGATGTCTCATGACGTATAGAACGGAGCCGTACAGGCTAAAGGCAAGCGGTTATTAAGATAGAGAGTTAGCTGAGCCTCAGATTTAAATGCCCAGCTGAAGGCTGCCGTCACCTGGCCTGGTTGACTCAAGGGCAGGAAGAAAATATATTTTCCTCCAAGCAAACATGCACGTTTTTCCAATCCGTTTATCGTAGAGCAGTTGCTTAACACGTGTATTTAATACATTCGGTTCAGGTGTTGGAAAGTAGGTACTTTGAATAAATACATCCGCAAGCTTGAGACCAACCTAGTATAGAGTCCGTAGACAGGTCTTAACTTAGCATAGCTGGGAACTAAGTAATCGAGGTGACACTGGAGGCCGGTCAGTCAAACGGTTTCACCTGCATGCGGCTGCTGGCTGGCTGGCTAGTTTGGTTGGTAGCCAGCTTGACCCACCGACCGCCCCAGATTGCGCGTCACCGAAGGAAATCTCGTTGTACCCTGTTTTGCAGTTTTAGGAGAGGCGGTGGCTCAACGGTGGAGGCTGCTTTCAATTTCCGCATTCGCATGGGGTTTCTCATGGACTTCCCTGCCAAATTGGCTGCCCAGAGATCTTGAAATTGCTCTATCGTCATGGCCTGAATCCAGTATTGGCGTGCGCACTCTCCAATTTTTCTACTGAAAGTTTCCACCATTCCATTCTCAAAAACTCTCAACGGACACTTCACATCTCCTATTCGACTCTCAAAGGACCATGTCTGGATTCGCGGACTCCTGATAAATCGCAAAGACCTCATTATGTGATTTATTTCTGGCAATTTTCTCGTCAAATTCACGGCGGCAACTGACGATCCATCTCCCCTATCAACCGCCCACTTTTGGGGCGAGAGAGAGGCTCTCAAGTTGGCCTCCTGACCTCTCTCAACCTCAAAACCCTCGATTCTTCTCTCCCAGGCTTCTCACCAAAGACTAGTCCCGTAGTCCACCATATTTCGACATGTCGGTGAAACGCTTTTCGCTTTCGTCCCAGAGACAACTTGACACCGACTTTGACCATCTGATCATCCTCCAGGACAACACTCAACCAGCAAATCCAGCCCTTTCCCGCGCAACAACAAACAACATCAGCGACAGCAATGCTAGCCCCGATGTCTCAGCGCCCGTCTCCCGCGTTCAGTCCATAGCCTCGCTACCGGGTGGCCATAGTCGGACAAATACAGCCGGCACCATTGGCAGCTTCAACAGCATTCAGAGCCCAACTAGCCCTACTGGCTACGCTCCTGGACACAAACGGAAAGAATCGTTACGAAAGCATTTGGCGGAGAGAAAATATCACCGAAATTGGAAACAGGAGCAAAATAATATCAATGGCGAACTATCAGGGAAGTCATCTTCTAATTCATCAGAGGATAGTTCTACCGATGAGGACTCGGACAGATCAAACACAAACAGCAAGGACGGCAGGAAGATAAAGAAAACCGATACACGGCATTCCCACAAAGACGATAGGCGGCTAAGAGACTTTCCTACTGTGGTGTTGACCAAGAAGGATGAGATTCAATCTAAAGGCACAAAAGCATTAAGGAAGGCGAAGCAGGTGGGAAGAAGGGTTCGCAAAGAGGAGCTGGTCGACGATGTTGGAGAGTTAGATATACTTTATGAGAATCAGAGAGGAACGTTCTTCTTTGGAATTCCCATGTTTTCTGCCAAGTCACTTCTACCGGTAGATTCTGCTCCCTGGACCAATAGACATCATGCCCCAAGTGCTGTCAACATCTTCAACGCTCAGGTTCCTGACCCTTCATGGGTATGGGCATGGAAATCCTTCGCCGTGGACATGACAGGCGATGTGGACGAGGAAGGTTGGCAATATTCATTCGCCTTTCGGGGTACTAAATGGCATGGAAACGCTGTATGGTGGCATGGGTTCGTTCGCAGACGAAGATGGATACGGAAGCGGGTAAAGCGAAGATTGCCGGTAAATGTCGACGAAGCTCACGGCCTCACACCGGAATATTTTACAATACACTCTCACGACTCGATTCAAAATGGTGCAGGAGGTTATTATTACCCTAGTTCTATCCGTAGTATTGAGAGGAACGCCAAGCTAGAAGAGTATCCCACAGCAACATTTGAATCCGACGATAGTGAGCTGGAAGATTTCGATATTCAGGATATCCCTTCTTTAATAAAAGCGTTCAAGATGGCTAGGTTGGATCGGGAGAAAATCGAGGCACTGAATAGTTTCCTTCAATATGGTGGAGGGGAGGTAGCCTACCTCGCTGATAGTGTGAGTTCACTGATTCTTAATCCTGATTCAAGTATATTCTGCTAATTTCGTATGCTTAATGCGTAGATGCCTCAAATTATGCGAAGCATGATATTCCAACAATCACGACGGAAGGTTCTATCAATTCTCCTTGAGACACTCACGGAAGCCAAGGACAAACGCAGAGAACGCGAAGGCGGGGGTAGCGGCACGAATTCACCAAATGGAAAGCCTGTGGACTTCAACGATGACGATGAAAAGCGATTTATAGACGGCCTTGGGAGAGCGGTCGATGCTGGTGAGGCAGAAGTTCGCAAATTGGAATTCTGGAGTGATATCAAGAAGGCACAGCATGCTGGATATGCAGGAGTTGAGAACGCACCCGACTATGGAAAGGACATGGACGAATCGGACTACGAGTACGCAGACATATGGAAAGCTAGAGGGAGGTTTATAAATCAGCGGAAAGAGCAGATGTCAGGAAAGGCGCGAGGTGAATTTGCCGAACGGGACGAAACGGATCGAAGCACACTTGCTAGTAGAGGGACAGATGGCGGCGGTCCTCCCCCTACAGCAAAAGAGAAAGGGAAGGGGAAAGCGGAGGATTGATTAACCCACGGGACGGCTCGCGAACTACTTGAGTGAATGATTTTATGTTTTTCGTTTTGGCGTTTGTATTCAGCAAAATGGGTCACAAAAGTTGAAGGTTACTGCATATATTACTAATAGTTTCTTTTACCAGATCTACTAATTTCTTAATTTCTACACTGTTTTTGAAGAGGACAAGTCTTAGAGTTCTTTTTAATGCATCCTATCAGACATCCATCACGATACTGTTTCTTTTGCTTATGCATTCGCAATTTACTATGCACACCTTTCCTTTCATTTGTATGATATCCTTCCTGCATCGGAATAGTTGGAGCTGGAGTTTTTGAGTTGGGCATCACGGTGGCCGCACATTATTTTTTATCATTTACCGTCTAGCCGCCCCAAGCAGGCAATTTGACTCAGCGTGTATAAGTATCTACAAGGTCGTGTTCAAATATACAGTTCCTCGAGCCACATGATAATTCAAATCGACTCAGTCACTGCGGTCTACTTTTCCCAGAAATGTATGATATCTTCGGTTCAATTGTGGATAAACTCGACAGACCTTCCCCACCCGAGAAGCTTTCCGAGAGCTCCAATTGAGTAAAACCAGACATTCAAAATTGTACGCTAGTCAATTCGCTTCGGCCTGTATTTCACCGATGCACGAAGCCCGCAGGTAGGCACTAACCTCAACTGTAAACGGTGTGCATGTAGGATGCACCTGTCGTTCGGGCAGGCTAAATGGATTGGAGGATTTTATTGTCGATACCCGTTCAACGCGTCCACCTGCTCTTGGGAGATTTGGGATCCGTGCCTGCCCCGCCCTGCCTGGCTTGGTCTACGACCTGCAACAACCGAAAACTTGACCCCGCCATCCCACCCACACTGCTCCACCCACCTAGCAGCTTTGGATCCCACGCTGCATGAGGCGTTAGACTGCGAAACGGATGGATAATTGGATAAGCTAATGATCGTTATGTCACGAACCAAAAAAGGGGCCTGGTGTTACTTGGTGAGAACCCCGAGCTGGATTCCATGGAACGAACAAGCTTGTACAAGACATTACCTACCCAAAATTTAAAAGCCCAACGGAATAACACAAATCTCCACTCACGGATGACATCCTTTTTGCCTAAATTCATCCTGCAGATATCCTCTATTAACCGAAAAATGAACTCCCTCCTTCTTGGCTGTCTACCGCCTCGTATCAATTGGTAGACGGGTAAGGTCTGCTTTCGGTTCCATGGGTTTATCTGCTAACGAGCCATGGATGCAAGCTCGGGATAACTTGTACCGCAGTATGCACGTCCAATGCATGTATTCCCAGGTGTCAGGATGTTATAGGCAGCTAGGTTCTTAGCATTTGATTAATTCCGTCATTGGTCATTGGAGGTAGTAGGTTGGGAGAATCTTGTATATATAAACCCCTCCGTCGTCAAGCTATAGAGGAGTAGCTTCGGTTCCTTAGGTCTCCTTCATGATCAGTGTCTCTCCCATACCTCCCATTTAATATACACTAGGCCTATCCTTGTATTCGTAACTGTTCTAATTGCTTCATACCAATTAAATTCGCCCACCATGAAGTTCACGGAGGGAATGTGGAAGATCCGCCAGGGTATCGAGATCAACTGGATGTCCCACGTCGAGCGCATAATCTCCACCGATGAAGACTCCGCCTCCCTCCTCCTCGCCAAGTTCACTAGACACAGAGGTGATACCCTCAATTCCGGTACCATCACCTCCAAGATTACATCTCCCCTTGAAGGCGTCACCGCCGTCAAGTTTACCCATTGGGCGGGTGAAGAGGAACTCGGACCTGATTTCCAGTTGAATTTGGATGATAAACCAAAAGTCTCGATCAAGAGCGAGCCAGGCAAGAATCTTAGTTTCGTCAGCGGAGGTCTAAACCTAGACGTCAACACCGCGCCGAACAAGTTGGCATTCCATTACACTGATGCTAAGGGTAAACGGCTAACTGGTCACTCATGGCGCTCGATTGCCTTTGTCCGCGATTCTACTACTCCGAAATACAAGTTTGCGGATAGCATCTGGAACGAAAAAGACACCTACATCCTCCTCGAGCTTGACCTGGCTGTCCATGAAAAAATCTACGGTCTCGGCGAGAGATTTGGGCCATTCGTCAAGAATGGACAAACTGTTGAGATCTTCAATGAAGATGGCGGTACTTCATCCGAGCTCGCCTACAAGAATATACCGTTCTATATCTCTAGCAGAGGTTATGGCGTCTTCATCAATAATCCCGGAAAGGTTATGCTGGAGGTCCAATCCGAGCGAACGACAAGAGTAAACATTGCCGTTAAGGGCGAGAGCTTAGAGTACATGGTTATAGCAGGTCCAACACCAAAGGATATTCTGAATAGATACACCGCTCTCACCGGACGTCCAGGCCTTCCCCCTGCCTGGAGTTACGGTCTCTGGCTGACCACCTCCTTCACGACCTCCTACTCGGAAGAAACTGTCACCGGTTTCCTCGACGGCTTCAAAGAGCGCAACATTCCCCTGTCAGTCTTCCATTTCGACTGCTTCTGGATGAAATCCTACCAATGGTGCGATTTCCAATTCGACGAAGAAAATTTCCCGGATCCGAAAGCATACATTGACAGATTAAAGCAACGCGGTTTCAAGACCTGCGTCTGGATAAACTCGTACATTGGCCAAGCGTCTCCATTGTTCGCCGAGGGAAAGAAGAACGGATACTTTGTCATGCGAGCCGATACACCCCGACCCACCGTCTGGCAATGGGACGAATGGCAAGCCGGCATGGCGCTCGTTGACTTTACCAACCCCAAGGCGTGCGAGTGGTACGCCAGCCAGCTGAAAAGGTTGATGGATCTCGGAGTCGATTCGTTCAAGACGGATTTCGGCGAGAGAATTCCATGGGATCCAAAGATTGTCAAGTATTACGACAATAGCAATGTTGAGAAGATGCACAACTACTACACTTACCTGTATAACAAGCTGGTCTTTACGACGATGGAGAAACATGGAAAGGCTGGGTGTTTATTTGCTCGATCCGCGACGGCGGGTGGACAACAGTTCCCGGTCCATTGGGGTGGTGACTGCGAGAGCACCTTTGAGGCTATGGCTGAAACTTTGAGAGGTGGTTTGTCTCTCGCTCTCAGCGGATTCGCATTCTGGGCGCACGATATTGGCGGTTTTGAAGGTCTTCCAGAGCCAGCGTTATACAAGAGATGGGTACAATTCGGCGCGTTAGGAAGCCACACAAGACTACATGGTTCGTCGTCTTACCGTGTCCCATGGATCTACGACGAGAAGGACTACCCCGGTGAAGCCGAGGCTTGCTCCAAGGTTCTCAGGGAGAGTGTTAGCAGAAAACTTGCGTTGATGCCATATTTGCTAAGGACAGCACTGGAGGCAAAGGAAAACGGATCACCGGTTATGAGAGCCATGTTCTTAGAGTTCGGCGAGACCGATCCAAATGTTTGGAATCTCGATACCCAATACATGTTCGGTGCCAACTTGCTCGTCGCTCCGATATTCAGCAGAGACAGCGAGGTTAGCTTTTACGTGCCAAAGACCGGAGGTGATGGAAAGGCGAAGTGGAGAAGCTGGTTCGATCACAAGAAGACCTATGAGGAAGGTAACTGGTATACCGAAACTCACACCTTCGATACACTCCCAATTTTGGTCAGGCCTGGTGCCGTGGTCCCATACAATCCGAGTGTGATTACTCCGGATGGTGATGTTGTGAAAGGATTGCAAGTTCTTGTGAACGGGCCTTTAGAAGAGGACAAAACGGTCGAGATTGTGGAGGCTTCTGACGTCGGCAAGGTTAGCAAGACATTTACTGTCAGCAAGGAGTTGAAGGCAACGGAAAGCGGAGTGGAAGTCGTTGATTTGACAAAGTAATTTTCTTATGATTTCGAGGATATTAACCTTCATGTACCATCTTAATATAATTTAACAACAACGCAAAAGAATGCTACACCTGAGGAACCAATCCATATTCCCGCATGCTATCAGAATGTACTTTGTCAAGTAAATCGAAGACGCTTTGAAAAATGCGTTGCGTGGTGTTGGAGACGCGGTTGCCAATGTCGCGTTCCGTTGTTCATTACCCGTCCAAAAGGGGCAACCATATTGGCTTGGCCTTAACCAATTGGGGAAGCGTTGCTAGGGAGAACGCCCCTCAAAACAACAAAAAAGAGAACTATGCCCATCCTCAGCTTTCTCACTCCAACCCGCCCCAACGTCTACGGACGATCACCATCACCACTGCCAACGCCTCGTCACCTAGCCGCCCGTCGTGCCCGCCGGGTCCGTCTCCGAGTTCCAATCACGATTTCAATTGTTAGCGGTCATAGATACCTTAAAGATCCTCGAGTAGATACCGACTTGATACGCTCGCCGGCCATATTGCTCGGAAACCGGGTCACCAATCGACGTGTACAAGTCCGTTGCTAGGATTGGAGATATGGCGAGACCTAAAAGGTCAACAGCGGCAGCGAGCAATTTGAGGAGTACTAAGAGTACGAGCGCCTTGAAAAATGCGGCTGCTGCTAAGACTGCTGCTCCGGCATTAAGCTTCAGAGCGTCGAAAATTACAAAATGGTCCGAGAAGAAGAAAGGGGCAGAAGGGAAGGCCGTGGAAATACAAGTGGAGGAGGTGAAAGTTGAGGAGGTTACTGCTGTAGAGACTACAGAGGAAGTTGTTAGAAAGGAGGTTCCGCAAGCGAAGAGTGCGCCGGTAACACCAAGGAAGACGAAGGGTAAACGACAAATCGAGGAAGACGATGGTGGATCCGTTGTCAAGAAGATAAAGGTTCTGGATATACACACGCCAAAGAAGAGTTTGGAATCTCAGGTTCAAGTCTCATCGGTTGCCGTAGTATCATCAGACCAGACAGTCCCGTCGTCACCGGCAGAGAGACCTGTCACGTCGTTACCTTCTGAGGCATCCACTGCGATCACCGACGATGAGGCGGACGAGACAGCCCCAGCGCCGTCTCTAGGGCTTCCAAAGCGGACAAACCGTTTGATCACAATCCACAAAAGCACTCTGTCGCTCCTTCTTATTCACTACGCTACGCACTCTAAATCGCAACCAGCGATATTATCGCAGTACCTCCCGCAGATATCAAGAGATGCAGGAACAAACATCTCACTCGCCGATCTGCAGCGGGTAACCACTCTTTCGCAGAACAGTCTTCGTTTGGTCAATGTGGAGGGCAGGGGGAATGCAATCGAGCTGGTCAACGGGGTTTCCCCAAAAGTGTCAAATCTGGGTACGGAATTCAAGGCTCACGTGGAGAAATGGTGGGAAGAAAAGGTGGTTGCGGGCGGTAACGAAGACGAGGCGCTGGACGGGATCGACCTGGCGCCTATACTACCGCATGGAAACGCGGGTGCAAAGCCCGCGAAACCCGCAACGTTATCCAAGGGCCAACGGAGACTACAAGAGCTAAAGAGTTTCACATTGACGAAACAAGCAGCAAGTGCCTCGGTCAAAAAGGGAAACGACCCCACGGAAGCCAGCAAGGGGTCCGTCGCGAGTCGGAATTCCTCGCTGCTCGAACGTCTGAAGGCCAAAGCTCTTGCAGCAAAATCCGCTCCGGCCCCACCTTCCACGGAAGAACTTCAGAGGAAAACGGCGCTACAGTCCTTGGAATCGATAATTCCGATATTATTACAGCTTACGACTCCGTCTAGTGGGTTTTTGACGGGTAGGTCAAAATTGGTGGTTCCGTCGACAACTTCGTTTCCTATGCATACTATCATTTCGAATATTAAGACTTCGCTGCAGAAGCCGATCAGTAATCAGGAGGTGGAGAGGTGTTTGAGATTGCTGGCAGATGAGGTGGCGAGCGAGTTTGTGAAGATTGTGGAGTGGAAGGGAGATTCTACGGGTACTGGTTTGGTTGGAGTAGTTTTCGATCGGAAGGGAAGGGAGAAGGTCGAGAAATGGAGATATACAGAGGAGAAGAGTATTTGATCAACGTCGAGTGGTTTCTGTTATTAGAGTTTTTAACCTTTTTTTTTTCCTTTTAACTTTTGCGAGAATGAGTTTTCTGAAGCATTCAGGCGTTTTGCGGTTTGCTAGGCATTTTTAGAGTATAGCGGGTTTTCGCGACGAATTATTGGATCTTTCGGGGCCTTCGATTACGAAATGTACATTAATCCACTAGAAGCTTCCTTGTAAGATAGATTATCTCGGATAGAAGGTTGAAGATTGGGATTTTGACTGATGCGAGTAGAGCTGGCGTCACGTCAGAGATGGACGATGAAACGGGGGTTCTAATATTAATAAATTCTCTTAAGCCTACTTGAGCAGCCAAGCGGTATTCCTCCCGTTCATAGTTTTTGATATATCAGAGCTATGCAAGTAATATGAGGTATGAAGCACTCAGGCATGGTATCTCCATCCTAACAGCCACATCATTTTTTTTTTTT
>LDUD01000112.1:259831-277973 GCA_012184295.1 Dactylella cylindrospora
AAGATAATCCGGACAAGCATAAAAATGGCTCTGCAGGTTGTCAGATTTAAAGCAAGGAGGAAATCCTATCGCAGGGAGGACCTGCCGATTGAGAGATTTGACGTCAAAAAGGCCCGGCCAACGGCCGACCGTGACCGACGTTCGGTGTTTTTGGCGGGTTTTGGGATGGGCGACGGTATTCCCACAGTTCATCCCAGCAGCCGTTCAACCGAGGGTGTTGTTGTTGTTGCTGTTACGTTGCTGCAGCCAGCCCTTCCAGCTTTTTTCCATTTGCCATGTGCAGCCAGCCAGCCATGCCACAGCGACATAACAGACTGGTCTAGCCTGGAATCCTGGCTAAAGACGGGCTGGTCTATGAATGGCTGGCCTATTCATCCTGATGGCCGTTCACATGCTTGCAATCCCGCTTGGAGCTCAGCTATGATGAAATTGGTCGTTCGACCATTTCCCTTTGTTCAAAAATCTCGAACCGTCACAACACAGCTAACAGTAATCACATGTAAAGGTGCCATGCTAGCTAGTATACAAACTATTGAAAAGAATATACTTCTTAAAGAAATGTAGAAATAATATAACGCAAAAGCTCACATGGTCGCCATGAAGTATGTATGTATGCAGGTCAATTGCAATTGAACCTGTAAGGGCAATCTTCAAACAATTAATTAATTCCATGGATCGAAATTTCTCTCATATCTCTTTGTTTTTGCCATCAAAAGAGTGCTCCGCCCAACCGAAATCTTATCAAAGTATCATTTGCACTCGCTACCACATCCGGCAACCTGCGCACACCAAGCTTTTTCCTTCTCTTTTATATCCACCACCATCCACCGAAAGATTATATGGATGGCCTTCCAGGTGGCACTAGCTCGGCTTGGGCCCGGGTCAAGGGCACTTGATTCCTTTTTCTTTTCTTTTCTAGACTAGCCATATTTGCAGGCGATCTGTGACTCCATGTTCGTTTTAACATGTTGCCGCCACGGGCTTGTCGCAATGGGATGCGTGAGAAAAAAGTATCCTCGTCTCCTCGGCTGACGAAAATAAGTTAAGGTTAAAGAAAAAATAAAAAAATATCAAATGTGACATGCAGGATGCTTGGTACCCTCCCGGCCGGAGGATAACTTGGAGGAATGTGAAAGTTCATAAATGATATATACATTATATTATCGCCTCGAGGTCGCTGTTAATTTCCCTTTCTTCTCTTCTCTCTTCCTTTCCTCTCGGTCGAGTATTTAAGACAAATTCCTGTAGACATAATATATAACATCCTTCCTTTATACCCATTTCCGTTTAAACATTCAAAAACACATATTCTCGCAACAATGTCGATAAACGTCCAGGAAGAACAAGCCTCCTACCTTGCCGAGGTCGAGGCGGTGAAGCAATGGTGGTCATCCTCGAGATTCCGCTTCACAAAGCGACCATATTCTGCAGAGCAGATTGTGCAGAAGCGAGGCAACATCAAAATTGAATACCCCAGCAATGTGCAGGCGAAGAAGTTGTGGGGAATTTTGGAAAAGAGGTTCCCTGTAGGTTTTCACTTGAGAGATTTGGTAATTCAAATGTATTTGTGGTGCTAATGGGTTAAATATACAGGAGCGAACTCCCTCGTACACATATGGATGCTTGGATCCAGTGATGGTTACGCAGATGGCAAAGTACCTTGAGACTGTCTATGTTTCCGGATGGCAGTGCTCTTCGACCGCTAGCACCAGCCACGAACCCAGCCCCGATCTGGCAGATTACCCAATGGTAAAGATATATGCCTCCCCAAACTCCATTCAGTCGCTAACATTATGCCTATAGGACACTGTCCCAAACAAGGTCCAGCACCTCTTCATGGCCCAGCTCTTCCACGACAGGAAACAGCGCGAGGAACGCTTGACTACCGACCCATCGAAACGTGGACCAGCAATTGACTACCTCAGACCAATCATCGCCGATGCTGATACCGGTCACGGTGGTCTCACCGCCATCATGAAGCTCACAAAGATGTTTGTCGAGCGAGGAGCCGCAGGAATTCACATTGAAGATCAGGCACCGGGTACCAAGAAGTGCGGCCACATGGCCGGAAAGGTCCTCGTTCCAATCTCGGAACACTGCAATCGTCTCGTCGCTATCCGTGCACAGGCCGACATTATGGGCGTTGATTTAATATCCGTCGCTAGAACCGACTCCGAAGCCGCCACCTTGATCACCTCCACCATTGATCCACGAGACCACTCCTTCATCATTGGCGCCACCAACCCAAACATCCAGCCACTCGCAGACCTCATGGCCGCTGCTGAGCGCTCCGGCAAGTCTGGTGATGCTCTGCAAGCCGTTGAGGACGCCTGGGTCCGCGCTGCCGGCCTCAAGCTCTTCGATGACGCCGTCGTCGACGCCATCAAAGCCTCCCCATTGCTCGCCAACAAGGATGCCCTCATCAAGGAATACCGCTCCAAGGCTTACCACAAGTCCAACAAGGAGGCTCGCATCATCGCCAAGGGCCTCACCGGTCTCGATATCTTTTTCGATTGGGAAGCCCCACGAACCCGCGAGGGTTACTACAGATACCAGGGCGGTACCCAATGCGCTGTCAACCGCGCTGTCGCATACGCCCCATACTGTGATCTCTTGTGGATGGAGTCCAAGAAGCCAGACTACGCTCAGGCTGAGGAGTTCGCCGCCGGTGTTCACAAGGTTTGGCCAGAGCAGAAGCTGGCATACAACCTTTCTCCTTCGTTCAACTGGAAGACCGCAATGCCACCAGATGAGCAGGAGACTTATATCACCAGACTGGGCAAGTTGGGATACGTCTGGCAGTTCATCACCCTTGCTGGTCTGCACACCAATGCTTTGATCTCGGACACTTTCGCAAAGGCCTACAGCCAGAAGGGAATGAAGGCGTACGGTGAGCTAGTGCAGGAGCCGGAGATGAGGAATAAGATTGAGGTTGTCACACATCAGGTAAGATACGCCACATTATTTGATTCGCGCGGTGAGGGATAGCGGCTAACATTTATGGAATAGAAATGGTCTGGTGCCAACTATGTCGACAACTTGCTGAAGATGGTAACTGGAGGTGTTTCTTCGACTGCTGCTATGGGTGCTGGTGTCACCGAGGACCAATTCAAGGGACATTAAATTTCCTAAACTTCCTTTGCAGGTGGCCTGGCGGTGTTTTTTTGTGGTTTACGCATTTTGCAAAATTGAGAGGTTTCCAGTAATACGTAGTATACCATGCGGCATTTTGTTCTTTTGGTTATTCCTTACCTACCTTGAATGTAAGAATAGGACTATCATATAGAGTACGAGATTTACACTTCATGATTGCAAAGCCGTAAATAAATTCAACTACTCGATGGCTAAGTGAATCTTCATCTGATAGAGGTTCAAGGATGAAACTGAACTGCCATATCATTCCATTCCCTTGACAAGACCCATTTTCGTCTGTAAACCGGATATATCGATACACTTACCCCTTAGATAGCAAAGATGATTGTTTAGGAGTATGCATCGAGGACTAGTTGAAGACCCCTCGCCATAACTGTATTCTTTGGTGTGGTGTTAAATGCGTTGTCTACAAGCTGCTCAAGCCATTTACTGCCCCGGCTTGAAACGGCTTTGCAATTGCCAGACAAATGCGATGAGGTAGGCAGGTAGAACTGCAACCGCTGGTGCGGCACTCCACCACATTTTCGTGCCCCATCACCCCGATTGAATGTACCTGACCGTAATATATCCTTGATAACAAAGATTCGGACCTCGCCGGCGTGGGCCTCGTACAGTCAGCATATCGTTATCTCGCACTCGCTGCTCATATAGGTATCATTTCAACTTTCTTTTCTTTCCAAATAAGTACCATTATTTCGTAACCGAAAAACAATTACCGTGCAGCGTCATCTAAAATGTCGCCAGCCACAACGATCCCGTCGGTTCTCTCGCCGGAGCAGGTCCAATTCTTCCACGATAACGGATATCTGCTATTGGAAGATGCCTTGACACAGGAAACAATCACGGCTCTTAAGGATAGAACAAAAACTTTGCTAGAGGATTTTTCTTTGGAGGGGCATCCCATGACCAAGTTTTCAACCGGAGACAACGGCAAGAAGCATGTCGGCGATGATTACTTTTTGAATAGTGGCGATAAAGTGAGATTCTTCTTTGAAGAAGGTAATCGCTTCCCCAACCACCACTATTTAATAATGAAGTATGGAATTCTAAACTAGTCTGCGTACTCCAGATGCATTCGACGACTCGGGCAACCTCGTAAAACCCAAGGAAAAATCAATAAACAAGATTGGCCATGACCTCCACGAACTCGAACCTGCCTTCAAAGACATGACCCTCACCCTTCAAAACCTCAGCATCGCCCTCTCCCTAGGCTTCAAAGACCCTCGAGTTCTCCAATCCATGATTATTTGCAAACAGCCGGAAATCGGGGGTGCGGTCCCATCCCATCAAGACTCCGTATTCCTCTACACCGATCCACCATCCGCTGTTGGTTTCTGGTATGCTCTCGAGGACTGCACCATTTCGAACGGTTGTTTGAGTTTTGTTCCCGGGTCGCATAAATATTCACCCATTACTAAGAGATTTGTAAGAGTAAACGGTGGGGAAGATGGTACCGGATTTGAAGATATTCCTGATGCTCCACCTGACGGGAGGGAACCGGAAGAGGAAGCATTCGTGAAGGCTGAGGTGAAGGCAGGAACTTTGGTGTTGATTCATGGGAGCGTTCTGCACAAGAGTGAGAGGAACAGGAGTGAGAAGAGTCGGTGGATATATACCTTTCATATGATTGAAGGGGAGGCGGAGTATGATGGGAAGAATTGGTTACAGCCGAACGAGAGTGGGTTTTCGAGATTGAGGGATGTCGCATGAATTGGTGGGTAGATTGAGTATTCACCTTTTAATAAGAGTGCATCTAGTAAACCTCATAGAGGCTCCCGTTCGGCCAATCCGCAGGTTACTGATCCTGCATGAAATTAAAATACCACCTAGATATGTTCGGGTGCTCTCCATATAATGGGAGGATGCTTGCACCACACCTGTTGCATATTGAAAGTGTTGTGCTGTTCAAGAATCTTAGCTCATAAAAAGTTTTAAGACTTTCAACACCCAGAAGAAAAAAAATTTCAATCTTCAACCTTCAACCACGCCAACGAAAATACCAATATTAAACAATAAAGTATATATTGGCTGAAGTCCTGGTACACAGCCAGGATGCCAGCTCACATACAACGATCTACCTGCTAAATGCACATTTCCAGAGAATGATGAGTACCAATTCAATATCAACCTCGAAGCGAACGACGTGAGCCTCCACTTTCGACGCCTCATGTTACACAAAGTAGCTTTCCCAGCTCGCCGAGGCTACAATTGGGTATGCAGCGATTGCAGAAAGCAAATTAGGCAAGCTGCAGGCCACCAGAGAAATCATAGAGCATCCAGCGGCCCAAAGTTTGCTTCATCCGCAAGGCCGTATTCTCAACATAGGCAGTCCGGTAGGACTCTGGTGTCGCGGTTTCCTACCATAGATCCCGCTTCAAAGCTAAGATTTGAGCAAAAGCGGTTCTATGGTTCTGATAGAGAACCTCCAGAAGAAAATGGTTCTTCAACTAGGGACATGGAGGAAGGGCCGCCGAAGGAGGATACGCTTGAGCTCGCCGATGATTTTTTCAGAGATTCTGCGCCGGTGATATCGAAGAGGCAGCAGTCAGGAGATGAAGGTGTGGGGAAATCGCAGCAGGGTGGGGAAATAGACCGCTATCTCGACCCAAGCTTCTATCGAGACGACGAGGAACTAGATAGATGGGCACCGCCACCAGTACCTCGAAGGTATCCTTTGGGAGAACCTGAAGCTCAAGGGCCGTCACCGGAATCCGAGCAAGGAGGGAAAGAAGTAGAGCAGAGGGGGAATAAAGAGAAAAATATAGAGAACGTGGAGAGGCAACGGCAAAAGAAGGAGAAACAGGAAGATGAGAAAGAAAATAAAGCATCGCTACCAAGCACAGAATATCGCCGGAAACGAAGAGAGCCGCTAACCGTTGAAAAATTGGTTAAAACGTTGGACGAAATGAATAAAGACTTAGCAAAGGGTGGATACCAGTTGGAAGACCCAACAGCGAAGTCTACTCATCCCCGCACTATCACCAAATCGAACCGGCCAACCCGAGGATACGGCGAAAGCATGTGGTCGAAGTTTAGGAAAGATTATCTCCGTAGATACCAAGAACGCGATCCCATTCTACTTCTTGGACGTGGGGAAGGATGGCGGCCGACAACTCGGGAAATCAAAATGGAATATCAAAAGTGGTTTTATCAGCAGAAAACCAAGCTCAAGATAAGTCTAGCGAATAAGCCACAATGGGAAAATGCGCCATTTTTACACGAACAGTATCGGGATATTCTTACTATCCTGCAACAGTATACTGATGAGAAAACGTTGGAAGAAAACAAGATTCGCACGCACGATGCCATGAAAGCTCATGGGAAAAGCCCGCTCGATGAGCTTGTGTCATCCTGGAGAGGGCCATTGGTTGCTTTTGACCCAGAGGCCTACAAGTTGGAATTGGAAACTCAAGGTGCTTCCAGTGACTCCGGTATCGGTGGAGAAACCCAAATTGTAAAGCCGAATGAACAGCAAGAGATGATGGATCTAGAGGTTCGCAGGTTCAGAAGGGATTTCATGAAAACGGTGGACATGCAGAACTTATCAGATGTTTTCGGCGTGGAAATCCCAGGTCTCCCCGCAACGGGGGACGAGCTGCTGGCATTATTGGAAGCTCTTTCCTCCTTCACAATCTCAAAGCAGAATATACGATACGTCCTCCCAGAAGGCTACACTGATGGCGTCCAATTTACTTCAGAGACGATAGTCAGTCTTATTGTTTTCCACGAGAGAAGCGGGGCTCTGAACACCAAAATCATGAATGTTGCTATCAATTACCAGATGAGCAAGAACCAAATCAAGCGTGGCAGAAATTTGATGAAGTTCATGGATTACCTCCAGATTCCAATGGACTATGACACCTTCCGCGCAGCCATAGCTGCTGCTGCTAAAGCGAAGGACTTCGTCGCAATGGCTCGACTCCTGAGACAGATGCTCTCAAAAGGTATATTGCCTCGAGCTGCTGAATGGAACGATTTTATGGAGGCTACACACACACCTGGACAGAAAGTTGAGATACTAGAGGCCATTAAGAGGATGGGCATGGACCCAAGGCGGCTTGTCCCTTTGAAGTTGCTCGACCTCGCTTTTGATATGTACTCTGAGCAGCTCAGGTACGGGAAAACCGACATCCCTCAGCCATGGAGAAATCTTGGTGGCATTCCCGTTGTGCCCCATACAGTCAACAAGGTTATTCAGTTTTTATACCAAAATCGCAATTTCGAGGATGCTAGGGCGATTCTTCATAATGCACAAGTACAAAAAAATATGAGGCCAAACTATGAAACCCTAAAGATAGTCGTACGACACAATAAGGCATTATACAGAATGAGGCAGATTGTCAGCTATATCAGAGTCTTCGAGAAGAGGTGGCAGATTCGAGCTCGAGGGGATATCATGGAACAAGTTTTCAGATTAGCCCACGCAAATCGATACTACAATATCGTCCGGACGGTTTGGGCACATGCATGTCTCACCAATCTTGTTACCAAAGGCATGATTGATCGCATGAGGTACGACATATACGAAACCGGGAGATGGGCCGGCAAAGCTGGGAAGCTCGCCCTTGGAGTTGCCTCAGAAGAAGTAGAAAAACTAATCAAGACACCCATATGGGCACTAAGGCTCGTGTCTAAGGCTCGAGATCCTCTAGCTTATCTCGCAAGTGACGGAACCCTCTACCAAAAGCCTGAAACATGGGAGGATTTGACGGACCCTAAAGGAAAGGTGGACCAGACGGTCAAGTTCCGGACACGCGCGATTGCAATCCGCAGAGAACTCTTGCGAAGAGACTTGGTTGTCCACAACCAGTGGAAACCACGGCGGAGATTCTCAGCAGATCTTCTAGAGGCCTACATGAAAGACGAAATCTTAAGAAAGAATCACCCCGATATAAAGCATTGGACGCCTATGACGTGGGTTTGGAATATTTTCCAGGTTCGAAGGATGCGTCGTCCCTGGAATATCGAACGCGTTCTTCAGTTGGAGCGAGAGCAGATGGAACTTGAAGCTGCCGAACGTCGTGAATCGGCAGGAGATGAGGCTACTGATAGAGAACGAGAGAGGGTTAAGACAGGAGGCTATGCTGTAGTGTTGGATGGACCAGATGGACCGATCGTTGTGAGAGATCCAAGGGAGCAAATATCTCAGCCAGGCTTAGGGAACGACGGTGAGATCTCCCCTGTAAAGAGCCAAGACATCAATGGCCAGGAAACCAGCGAGGACGGTAAGGACCCGTATGAGGAAGGAAGGTATAAAATCGATGAGAACGACTTGCAACTCAATGGTTTATTGATGGAAATTGATGGGGATGATGATTATGAAGATGACGATGTCATGCTCAGGCGTGAGAGAAATTTTGCCTTTGAGGAGAGCTTGGAGTCTCTGGATAAAGAGCCCATACGCATAGAGGAGGATGACATGGCAGACGACGAGGAAGGGAAACCGATGGATCCTCGTCGGGATCATACAAATGAAGAAGATGACCTAGAGAATGAAGATGAAGATAGTCTACAAGAAAAGGACGAAGAGGGGTACCCTCAAGGAGAATACAGTAGCTTTGACGATGATGCTACTGGTCTGGATGGGGGTAAGAAGGAAAAGCAGTAGACAACGTATTACGGGTGCGCAGGAATCAATGTATATATTTGATACCCAGACAAGCCAAGAGTATTATTTGACTTGTGGCGATGTATTATAGATGGATCTCATTTATCAGCTGTACATATATCATCATAACCTTTAGGTATGTAGCTCTCTTTGCGGAGAGGTTACTGCAGTCGTACGATATACGCATAAGAAATACCACACACGCGTAGGTGTATATCTTCCGTGCAGCCTCGGGGTGTATAAGTACAATCTCCTAGCTCTAATGCCGGCAAATATTTTGAACAGGTACATTAGCATCTCTGACACCCTACTACGAAGCTCGAGAAAGCAAGAAATAGACGAATAATTTCGAGGCTAACATGAAATCGACCTAGTGTAATGTTGCAATGCTTTCGATAGAGTCTTGGAAGGCTCTGGCAAGCTGACTGCAGCTACCCATTTCGAAAAGGTGCAGCGACAAAGATGAACAGCCATTTTGTCCCATTGCATTTGCAACAACAGGCTAGTCGGCATTGCATGCCTGCTTGTTGGGTCTACTTTTCGGGACTTGAGGAATGCGAACATGATATGGATTTCTTTTCTTTTTAGAACTTGGTGCTGCACGCTGATTAGTTATTTTTCGTACCCACCACCAGCACGAAAAGAATTGGAGTTGCAACATCCCTCCCATCCATCGCTGTTGCGTTACGTTATGTAATGAACCAAGGAAAATCAAAAAGCTAGCTGAAAGGAAGCCTCCAAAAGAGCTAGAACCTCGCTCTCCCTTGCTCAACTCCAAGCCACCCACCACCCTCGCATCGATGGCTTGACTTGGCCGGGTTACTCGGCTTGGACAGCTAAATGTTGGAACAAGAGAAGCAAGGAAAAAAAAAAAACTCGCTCAACGGAATGCTTGCAGACGCAAACTGCAAAGGCCGAAAAACCCATGCATGCATGCCAGATGCAATGATCATCTCAAAGTACTAGAGGGAAGAGAAAAGAAGGAATATCCAAAGAAAGCTAGAATAAGAGACCGGACCCCAACACGTTCGCACGGGATCTCGCCTCCCATCGGAGTTTTCAGGGCGAGACAAGGCGATTGGCTATTCCCAAGAGCTTGTAGCCAGAGTACGTACCTGTCGGACTGCCCGTTTTTTTCTTTTGGATCTTCGCTTTGCTTTCTCCGGCGAAGGAGGAAAAGGTTTAAAGAGGCGGCGCGTTCCCTCCAACTTGCGAATTTTGAACCTTTTCTGAATCTCTTTCAACTTGCTAAACTCTGATCAATTGGAATTTACGACATTTCACTTTTTTTGGTTTGCTGGGAATTAATTCCGCTTGCGAGCTTAGAATATTTCTCCCCTTCTCTGATACCAACTGGTGGATTCTGGGAATACATAGCTCTATCTTCATATCCTTCACTAGCTGTACGTCATTTCCGTCTGTTCGTCCTTGTCGTTCGTGCCCTGCCTCAATCCTCTCGTGTTTCGCTCGCTCGGTTACCTTCCCATTGGCTCCACCCGGCCGACCGACCGCCTTAAACGAGCCGGACAAACATGTTCAAAAGTGACCATACCTACTCACAACAATCATGATGGCAGGAAATCCGGGGAAATACGCCTATAACGAAAACCTAGCATTCCATCAAATTTTATTTCTTGGAAATAGAAATGGCCTCGGAAAAGCGAACCACCGATGTCACAGAGCCAACTCCAAATGTCGAGTCACCTCTGAAAAAGAAGGTCAAGACTGACGAGATTGAACCCGAAGTCGAGGAAAGCGCCAACGGCGAGGTTGATGTCGGCACCTCCACTGAAGAACCAATGATTGTTGAAGAAACCAATGGAAGTGCAACTGAAACCAAAACTTCAACTGAAGATGCGGCTGCATCGTGGACACCTCCACCTTTTGGAGCCATCTGCTGGATTCAAATCCCAGCTGTAGATGTCGAACGCGCCAAAAAGTATGTAGCTCCCCAATTGCGCCCATCGCATGCACGACAACACATTCTCCAGCTAGGTACCGGTTGGAAGGGAGAGGATGAGACTCTAACCAGTGTGATACAAACCTATCAGATTCTACGAAGCCGCCTTTGACTTTGAATTCCGACCGAACCCGGAGGGTTACAAAGAAGAAGATATCGCCATGTTTATGCTGAAGAACACGGACAAGTCGTTGTCGGGCGGTATCTGCAAGGTTGCCGAGAACTCGAAACCTTCGGCGGGCACCATTCTCTACTTTATGGTTCAGGATGTGGACGCAGCGCTGGAGAAGGTCAAGGGACTTGGAGGAAAGACTAGGGAGGAAAAGAAGCCGGAGGGTGATCATGGGCTTATGGGGTTGTTCGAGGATACGTAAGTTTGTCTCTGGTTATACCTATATATAGTTTAAACTGAATAGCTAATGTGGGGGCTTTGGTAGCGAGGGAAATGTGCATGGCGTGTACCAATTGAAGCCCGCAGCCGAGGCGACCGAAGAGGCGAAGGAGTAGGCTAATGCCCTGTCTCGCGTTACTCTTGACTCGATATTTTTTTCTAATTTCGGAGCTAGTTGGGAGGCCATCGATAACATGCGTGGGTAGTCTTTCGACATTTGTATTAGTACACGATGGTTTGGATGTTTATCAGCAGAAAACAAAATTTTTGTATGAATAGTATTTGTATCCGATTTATATCGATTTCAAATATGATATCTATTATCCTTGCATAATATTTTATCGTATAGTATCCTTTGCCTTCCCAGCGAGAGGAAGAAGTATCTCCTTCTCCAAACCGGCACATCCAACAGCAGAATTGTGTTGGAGGAACGCTATGACGTCACGTGATCAAACATCACCCGGCACTCGAGACTGTCCTTGAGAATTCACCTTCAATTCGCACCATTATAATCAAATTTCACTAATCTTTGCTTAAGCCTTCCCGAAATGCCATCAACTTTATTGTTACGTTCGCAATATAGAATATATCATTGAAAGTCCGAAAAATGGCATCCCGACGAGACCGCGACGACAGGGACCGCGAAGAAAGCCCTTCCCGTCTTCCAAAGTTCATGTCAATCACCGGCGAAACCCTGGACCTCGACCTACCTAGGCATTTTCTCGGTATGTTCTCGATTACATCTTCTAGTATCCTCGAATTTCGGTGCTAATACATGCCCCCCAAAAATTTTAGGGAAATGCAGACACATCGACGAATTCGAATCTCTCAACCAACTTGGTGAAGGCAGTCAGTACAACCCCGGATTCCGTGTTCTAAAACCCCCAAAACCTGTATCACGAAACGAAGGCTCATTCCGCAATCTTAGCATACGGCGTTGTCCGACGCGCCCGCGATCGAAAAGCCTCCAGCCGAAATGATAAATACGCCATCGTCGCTCTCAAGCAGGTCCGAATATCCGACGACGACCGAAACAACGGAATCCCGATAACCGCTCTCAGGGAGATATTCCTCCTTCGAGACTTGAAACATCGAAATGTTGTTCGGGTGCTGGATATCGCGGTTGGAGATGAGCTGCACGATGTTCACATGGTGATGGAATACGCTGAGCAGGTTGGTCTTGTCTGATACTTCTGGATGAACAATTGGGAGAGGCGTTTCTTATTTTTCCTTCTCTCTTTTTTTCTATTCTTCTTCTTCTTCTTCTTTGGTTTCTCCCATGGTTAGAAAGACGGAAAGACACACCTGGCTGGCTTATCCTTGAATCCCTTGATGGAAATGATCCTTTCCGATGCCGAATCGCCAAACCTCTGGGCGTGACATCTCCTGAAGTGATGTCGGCTCTATGGGGGGAGGCATTCGGTGGACGATTGGGTGTTTCTTCGAGGGTATTCAGCTTCTCCGCTCCGAGGTTGCAATACTCTTAGGACCTGGCAAATCTTCTTGATAATGCTCGTGCCAAATACTCGCAAAGCGAAGGTGAGATTGCCGTACACCCGAGTTATTCCATGCTCCGGCATGCTAATTCAGTGTATCAAAGTCAAATGTCTTGCAAAGCAGCTGTTCGAAGGTTTGGAATATCTGCACGAACGAAACGTGATCCATCGGTATGTCTCCCTACTGGTCAATCATGCAGGTGGAGCTCTGGATGCTAACGTTTAATCAGAGACATTAAAGCCAGTAACCTACTCCTTACTTCGAAAGGAATTCTGAAGATAGGTATGGACCAACCGTAGCCCAGATATAAGTCTTGTCAAACAAGTCGACTAATGAGCGCCCAACCCCTTGCATCTTTTAGCCGACTTTGGTCTCGCTAGAGAGTTCTCACACAGACCTCTGACACCTCATGTGGTCACGGTCTGGTATAGAGCTCCGGAACTGCTCTTTGGCGCAACTCGATACACACCAGCCGTTGATATCTGGGCAGCCGGCATGGTTATTGGGGAGATCATCAAACAGGTTCCATTGTGTCCTGGGGAAAATGAAATCGAGCAACTGAATAAGATCGCCACTCTTTTAGGCGTTCCCAATGATCGCATCTGGCCGAAAATTCATACCATGCCCAACTACCATAACATGAAGTATCGGATACAGAACCCCAACCAGCGCCAAAATAAGCTCGAGACGATGTTTCTAGGGATCACTAGCACGGCCACGGTCAACCTGATCAACGAGTGCCTAACTTACGATCCTGATAAGCGAATCACCGCTCGCAGAGCTCTTTCGCACGAATATTTTAGGGAAAATCCGCCTCCAAAAGAACCATCGCTGCTCCCCACATTCCCAGAGTCCAGAAATAATACTGATGGGTCAAACGATACAATCTCGGTACATGGGAAGAGGGCGGGCGGGTATGGAGATCAGTCGGGTTCGAGCTCTGGATACGTTTTTGATTTCGATGGGCATTTTGGAGGTATGCCACCAAAGAAGCGAAGGCATGGATAGAAATATGACGGGGATTGCATTGGACCGCATTACTGTGCGGCTGTTTTTGAGCGCTTTTTATTTTCGGGGAAGTTTGCGGAGTCTGGAAGCGCATTTTCTACAATAATGTACAATATAGAAACGCAATATTAGTAGATAAGGTTTCTAACATTGGTGACCTGGTACACGATAATAGCATTCTTTTCTAACGTTGGGCGGTGGTAGTGGTGTGGGGTGCCTGCCGACGTAATCCTGCAGGGACAGCACCAGTGGGGATCTCGGCTGCTCAAGATCCGTTCTTTGGCTGGCCGCGAAGCAGTGGGCTGACCTTTTTCCTCGTTCCGTTCAAAAGTGCACTTTTTATTCATATTGACTCCCCCCAAATTCCTAATACTCACCTTTTTTCTTATTGAAAACTCAACATCAACCTCCGAGAAAAGAAAAGAGCCCACAAGAACACAGTTGCAAATTTTTTTTGAGAGATTCAGCCATTGCTATTCTTCTGAGACAAGAAGAATCTCACCGAGATAAAAATGCCACGAGCAGGCTTTTATGCTGCGGCTCTTGTCGGATTTGTTACCGGTAAGCTTTTAGAGTCCATTCCTGGATGCTAAGCTCCGTTGCCTCTTGCCTGTTTGCCTCAAAGGGTTAACTGACCACGTGTGTTGTTTTGCTCTCATTACAGCGTCGGTATTGACTCTCACCGCCATAACCATCCCGCGATGGCTTACATGGCAGCACGAGACCGTATGTCCCCTCCGCTTCAATTTCGCTCTATCGATAAAAGTCCCTTATCGATAGCGATTCCCCAATATTCATTTAAATAAACAACAAACCAAGGGAAACGTAAATTAACCGCCCGTAATTGAATGTAGTCATCCGGGGTGATCACCCAAACCTACGGCCTGCACCACCGCTGTAGGAGCGGCGCTGGTACGGTCAACGCTTGCGAACCGTTCCCGTTAGAATCCGACTGCATCGACGATGAGCACTTTTGCTCGCTGTGGAAGACGACGGGGTATCTGATGGATTTGGCGGTTTCGTTGGAGGTGATCATCATTGCTGCTTATATCATCATATTGATCGGTGGGAGGGAGAGGAGGGAAAAGGGGTAGGTTTATTCATTTGCCCTCATGGATATCTATTTCGTGGTGCTGTTGGGGGGAATTGGAATAGATGGCTAACCTTTTGTGAAATGATGGGGATAGATGGAAACTTTTATCCACCTTGCTATTTATCAACGTTGCTCTTCAACTCATCGCCATGTCGCTGGTTTCCTACGTATACGAGAATGACGACCGCTTTTTCGTCGGGTGGAAACTTGACGTCTCGTGGGTTCTGTGCACGCTTTCGTGGGGTATCACGTTGGTGATCGCGGGGTTGATAGCCATGGTTGGTTGGCTGCTTCCGTCGGAAGATGGGTACGAGAGGTTGAGGGATTCACGATGAGTCGATGAGATAACAGGACTATTTTCGAACCTTTTTTTTTTTATTCTGTATATTTTACCTTCTGTGGGGGATTTGAGAAACCTTTTCCAATTCTTGTGAATACGTTATTTAGCCAGCTGGAGTTTTCTTTTTCTTTTTTTTTATTATATCATATTATGTATCCGATGAATAATATTTAATGATGGGATATGGGGAGGAGATGCTACGATATTGGATATTACGACAGAAATCTGATTGAAGCAGGGAGTTGGGTGTCCTTTCAATTTTACCAACTTGTTTTTATTGTGGATTAACGATATTCGATTAAAGAAATTTGTAACTATTCGATCAGGGGGAACACCCAGTTTATATTTATAGATGCCGGGTTGTATCAATGCATTTCAATTCACATTGAGAATACATTCTTGCAAACAATGACGTGTTTACGACCTCGAGAATCTTATGCTCCCAGAGCCATGCAATGCCTTTTAAATGCCTTTGTATGCCATATGCCACGGAGTAATTACTCCATCTTCTCTTCAGCGACGTAGTGGAGATACGATCCCAAGAGCTTGGTTCCTTGGATATAGTTCTTCTTGTCCAATTTTTCTAGATTTCACACAATCAAATTAGAAAACCCATCACAACCGAGAAAACGAAGGAGTTTTTAGAGGTAAAGGCATACCATTAATAGAATGCGGCTGATCAGTAGACGTCCCCATCGGCAGCAAGAGCACATTCTTCCCCGTCTCCTCCTCAAAAGTCAAAGTGATAGGAATACTTCCACCCTCCCTCGTCAAATCCGGCTCAACCCCCCAAACCTGCTTGGTAGCCTTCGCCGCGGCCCTAAAATTCCAATGATCTGGATCGGCGACCCACCACTTACCGTCGTGGATCAAGGTAGTCTTGACGGTATTGTTCGTCCCCAAGCTCCCCGTCACCTTTTTGATATGAGCCTCGACGAGCCTGGTTACCTCCGCAAGCTCCATGTCTGGAACCGTTCGAATGGAGAATTTACCAATCACCTTTGCCGGGATGACGGTCTTTGCTCCGGGGGCGTAGTATGCGCCTTCGATACCGTGAACGGAGAGGGAAGGGAATCTCCACCTCTTCATTAAGATTTCCTGGGCGTTGGTGGAGACCACGGTTTCGGATCCTAGGGCTTCGTAGAGGGTGGACATTTCAAAGTCGATGTTTTGGTAGCGGGCGACTTCGGCTTCGGTTAGCGGGGCGACTTGGTCGTAGATTCCGTCGATGAGGATTGTGCCCTTGTTGTCGACCAGGGTTCTGAGAATGTTGACCAGGTCGGTCATGGGTTCGGTGACGGTACCACCGTAGACGCCGGAGTGGAGATCTTGAGCTGGGCCCGAGACCTCGACGGCGTAGTAGGAGCAGCCGCGGAGACCGTAGGTCAGGCATGGCTTGGTGGTTCCGAGCCAGCTGGTTGTCGCCCTGTCAGTTTGTATTCGAAAGATGAAATGAATTTTAGAAGGCTGCTTACTAGTTGTCGGAGATGCAGACTGCATCCGTCTCCCCGTAATACCCCTTGGCCTCCTTCTTGATAAAATCCTCCAATCCCTCGGATCCGGACTCCTCCATACCTTCAAAGCAGAACAGAAGGTTGACTGGGAGCGGAAGTCCAGTCCTAGATTCTCGTCAGCGTTTTTAATCCACAATCCATTTCGGGGCCAACAAGACCTACTTTTGATGCGCCTGGATAACGTTGAGCCAACCCAGAACAGGTCCTTTATCGTCGGTAGAACCTCTTCCAAACATCCTTCCCTCAGCATCGATGGTCAAATCGAAAGGTTCATTGCTCCAGCCATCCTCCTTGAAGGCAGGCTGAACATCATAGTGTCCGTAGACCAATATGTTACGCTTGTTTGGGTCATCTCCATAGCGCCCGAACAGGATTGGTGGAAGGTCGAGGCCTGGGAATTGTTCACCCGGGTAGTGGTATTCAACAGTGGCACCGAGAGTCTCCAGCTCGGACCTTAGGAATTCGGCCATCTATTTGTTTGTTCACGTTAACAAAATACATCTTTGAGGCCCGGGGAAGAAGCAAAGGTGTGAAAGTTACCCTGACGACATCGGGGCGGCGCTCTGGTTCAGCGGATACCGAAGGTATCGCGACAGCCTTACGAAGCCCTACAATTGAGAGAAGCAATAAGCTTGCAGCTCTTTATTAAATTTAAAAGAAGCATCATATCAATAGTAGATGCATATTATCCTACTCACTATCAATGAATGCACTCTCAAGAGCATCGACCCTGCCGTAACACGCAACCAATCAGCATCAACTCAATAATCATACCATCCGGTGTATTGTTGCCTTGTATCAAACATAAGGCTAGGCACCCCAACTAGCATGCAAGTAATAAAAGTAAAATAGGAAAAAACTCACGATTCATAAAACCCGTTCAAATCAACCGGCATCTTGGCTCTCGTGCTATAATTCAATCCTAAACCGTTGTTCCTGGATATGTCGATTCTCGCGTGATTATTATCCCGGGGACTATGTTCCGAGAAGCGACTATGGTGTTGATGGTGTTGACGTTGCATGTGCGAACCAATGTGGGGTGATGGTGGGGCAGCAGCGATACTGTTATAATAATTGATATTACCTCTCCTACTACTAGTACTGCAGCTGCTTGAGAAAGGCGGCGTAGAGCATCTCGATTCAAGCGTGGACGCAAAACACCAATTCCTTTGCGACTTATTTATACACGCCCGGTTCAGACGGCACGATAATCTAAACATGTATGATCTTGCAACCTACAAAAAAAAAAAAGATGTGACAAATGTGACAGTGGGAGCAGATCAACGAGTTATTTTTTTGAGAAAGGAATCTGCGTCTCTGCGTCTTTCTGCTCTGTTCGAACGAGGAAGGTAGAACAAAATGGGAGAAGGTGTGTTTTGTGCAGCGGTATGTTTGCATGCGGTCGTGCCCAAGCTTTCCCATTTTTTTTTCTTTCTACTACGGGATTCGGCTACCCGCATCTAACCACGATAAAGTTGACGGGGAAGGCGGGATGGAGGAATGTGCATACATGCTGTGGCGCACTCTGTTTTGTGATGTTGCATGATCGTGAGATAATCCATTGTCTTTTTTTTTTTT
>LDUD01000127.1:0-72157 GCA_012184295.1 Dactylella cylindrospora
TTTAAATTTATATATATTTTGTATGTATTTTTTGTATGAATTGTATAGCTAATTTTGTACCAATTGCTAGCTAGAATACTGCTACCACTATTATTTTGATAATTTAATAATAGCAGTAGAGATCTTATTATTTTTGGGGTGGTGGACGGCGGGAGGTGTTGCACAACGTGCGTCCGTCCTGGGGGTGCGAACCAAAAAATAATAATAATAAATATAATATAACAAACTACCTCTTACCCAAAGGTCATGCATAGAAAACCGGATAGAATAATAGCTAGTATTTATATTGTCTACAAATACTAATCCTGTATTTAGGATTCTATAAGGACTCCAATTGGTTTTGCACACCACTACTAGGTTGGAGTTTGCATAATTGCAAGGTAGAACTAAACACTTACAAGGAGTTCGGCTGCAGCCTTATAGCCCCTCTTGTTTGCTAAATCAAGCGCTGTCTTGTAAAATTTTGTCTTGATGGTGGGGTTTGCACCGTTCTCAAGAAGTATTCTAATAACCTCCGCATGGCCTTCATAGGCAGCATTATGTAAGGCAGTGTGGCCATCCTCATCTTGAATATCCACGATGACTCTATCTTGATCCCTTCTTAGGAGAACCTCGACGGCCGCCACGTGTCCAGCGCTTGCGGCCTCATGAAGGGGAGTCGATCTTGTATAATTTTTAGCTGCTAAGTTAGCCCCTTTTTCCCATAGCCCCAAAACTACTTCGATATGACCTTTCCTGGATGCAATATGTAGAGGAGTGTCTCCAGTAATCATTTCTGCATTGATTTTAGCTCCAGAGCGCAACATTATGTCAGTAAGAGGCGAGCCAGCTTCGGCAACTTCGTGTAACGGAGTTCTGGCGTCATATTTGGTCACTGCATTTGGATCTGCGCTCTTAGAGAGTAGGCACTGGACAATGTCGCGATTTCCACGCATGCATGCCTCATGAAGAGGAGATTTACTACCTTCAGAAGATGAGCATTCGCGATTAGAATTTGCACCGCGTTCGAGCAGTAACACAACAACCCTTGAGTTTCCTCGTTTGATGGCAAGGGCAAGGGCGGTTTCCGTGCTTTTCAAAGTTTGTGCAACTGTTTTCTGAGATTTAAGTTCATTCGGGGTAGAACCGGCTCCAAAAAGCCTTGAATTCATAAGTCAGTTTTAGCCTACTCCAGCTAGGAAAGGAGGATCGCTCTATACCATTGCATGTCCATATATTTTCTGTATTCGCTATCAATTCGTAAGTCGGGATCGGCTCCGTTTTGCAGCAATGTCTCAGCGAGATGTTCTAGGTTTGCATCAACTGCGATACGAAGCAGCTGGCTGCGTATAAATTTCATCTTCTCCATATCCAGCATAAGAAGTTTAGATTTTGCGATATCTAGCTGCCGTTTTTCTTCTACTTCGTCGGCCTCTGTAGGAAACAGAAGTAAGCCTTTAATAGAAAAGAGATTGCGGAGGTTATCGGATGCAAACTACCAATCCTTTTCTTGATCTCTTTTTTCGGCCCTGAAAGAATAATTTCTAGCAGTACCTTTGTGATGGTTGTGTAAGTGCGATCCGTCATGCTCGTAAATTTGACCATAGATGAATGATCGCCATCAGAGTCGTGACTTTGCACGGATTCACCAGTTATTCCGATTACTGCCGACTCTTTAGAAACAATTATGACGCCGTCTCCTACGCGACCATAGTCGTTCCCCCCTTCGATCTATGAATATATACAAAGTGCTAGCGTCAATAGATTTGATTGAGCTGGAGTAGCATTAACATACTCCTCATTTCCATTTTGGATCTGCTTACCTGTTCCACCTTTGGCGTTTTCAGGGTCTCATAAAATTCTATCAGGCGAACTTTTGACCTTTCGACGAGTTGACGAAAGAAATCAGTATTTAGGGTAGCTACAGATTCGTAATCGATTGACTTCAGTAAACGAATACCCTGCTCATATTCTTCTGGATCTGAATTGACAGCCTTGGCCACATCTTCGAGATATATTCCTCTGTGAGGTACTCCGAAAAATATGATTCCGAGTGTTGAATAGTATATTGATTTGTAACGTGGTTCCCAATATGATTTTGTAAAAGCCTAGACTCTCCGTGAGCTCAATATAATTGCTATTCACGAGAACTTTATCGTGTTAGACTTACGTGTGAGACGATGAGGCCTCCATAGCTATGGCCTAAGAGAACTAGCGGTCTCATCTCCTAGCACGCGTTGCATATTCAGCTTCTAGCTCCTGCTGTAATATATGCATCTTGCTGCTTGAAATCGAAAGTAACGTAAAAGTGAACGGACCAAACTGACATTAGGTTGGCTCCTCGCCTTCAGGAGTTCTGAGAGAAATCCGTTCACGTAATCATCCATTGCGTGAACTGCGGTGGATTTGGATTTGGCGTTGTAGCCATAGATCATCACCCGGCAATGTGGTCCTAGCTTGGGTTCTTTGACGAGGAAATTATGTAGCCACATTGGTTTCGGCCAAGTCGTTGTTGCTCCAACCCATGATCCAAAGGCATGCCCATTAAATCCCGACAGTGCCACGATACTACCATTTTTGTTATGCAGATAATGATTAGCGCCTCGTCAGATGTGCTGCACAAGCCTGAGTAAACTAGTGCTGACAAAGTCTAAAAAGACTCACTCCAGTAGAATTTCCCCCTTAGGGCTATACAACAGGGTGAGGCCCCAAAAATCAGAATCTATCTCGATTTCATTATTTCTGCGATCTTTAATATGCAGCTTGCCCGCTATAAAATTACTGATATCAAGAAAAGATGGAACTCGAGGGTGGAAACTAAAGACTGTGGTTTGTGTTGCTCGACCATGGCTGATCGGTGGTGGAGCGAGGTCAGATAAGTCAATCTTGATGCTTTGCTCCACCCCCTCCATCCGTTCCCGCAGCAGCTCTTCAAATTCCTCTATTGTTGTTTCTTCATGGAGGCCTGATGCCCTGTATGTATTCCGATTTTTGATGGATGTCATGACGTTGATACGGGATGCTATTATATTATACGGAACTGATTTCAATGCAATGAAAGTCTAGCCGATCGAGTTGAGGTTCGCGTGGGTGCAATTTTAACCCTTCTGTTGACACGCATCTTACTCCTTCCGTGAATGCTGTGTTGTCTGGTAACAACGAGACCACTCCTTTCTAGCTTCAGGCATAGAGTTGTTCGGGTTGCAATAAATATATCTAGTCTAAGGCCATGGGCAAGGTTTCTTCGGAATGTTCGTTTTCGAAAATAACGAAGAATATTCTTAGCGCAGTGCCGTGCGATAGAGGGTCCGGTGCTGTTGACTAGGTTGGGGTGGTGTGCATTCACACATCTACCTAGCATCGTGCACCTTACCTGCTAGCCAGCGTGTGCTTGAGAATAGGATCAAACATTGCATTGCATATATACGCATACAGGTGCGGTAATTGGCGTGAACAACTCATCAAGCATAATTAATATATCCCTGGAAAGATACCCCAAAACCTGATCTGTATTAATCAAGATGTCCTTCCAGATCCTTCACCTTAATGAAGCAAAAAGCAAAATGGCAGGAACAAGAAAGAAAAAACAGTGCGTCTTCAACTTTAGAGTGTGTGGAAGTAGAAAAGTGGAACCAGGGCATTTGCATTTCCACGGTTTCAACATGTTCGATTGAAAGACCCAGAGCAAAAGAGCGTATGGAAACTCTAATTAGATTAGCTAGACTCACATGGTTCGGCTATATCTAAGAGGGACCTGCCACACACGAGCTAAATTAGAACTACTCTCGCCCAGAAGTCTCCCCTAATTCTCTAATATCTGGTTCTAGATTCATAGAGCCTGCAAAATGGAACGAGGCCAAAGCCGATCGCCCGAATTTGTCTTGCATGATTTCCAGCAAATTTTGGGAAATGAAGACTTCCAGGTCTTTGCTAGTAGTCCTGCAAATTTTCAAGACGCGCTCCAGAAGCTAGCGGAGGCTTGCAAATCATTGAGTGATGAGAAATATCTCGAATCTATCTCAAGAGTAGCAACGAGAATCTTGCACGCCATAGCTACGAACGTTCCGCACTCATTTTCTCAGGCTGTTGAGATTGTGGAAGAAAGAGAGAGGAACACTGTTCTAGAAAGACAAAGGCATCAAACAAACGGTGAGACAAATATAATCATTCTTACATATTTACATATTTACATATTCGCATACAGTTGCAGACATGCGTGTGCTTGGATACATGCGTACCGTGTATGCAATGAGTAGAATTTATATCGGAGGAGAGGGTTATTGTAATCTGTTCAAGTTTACCATAGAATAGAGATGTCGGAAAAAGAACGTGCTAATATTCTCTATGCGGTAACCGTGATAGAGTCGCTGGGGTTGGGTTCTATGGACTGGCCCGAGGCTTCGACCTCTTCCAGTAACTCTATCATTTCAAGCCGGAATGAGTCGCCAACCGACTCCCGATCGACTTCTAATACACGTGGCATTGACGAGATAAGCAACGTCCACGATATTAGCGTGAAGCCTACTGAATACCCTCTTCCTGGAGATCTGGAGAAGGAATACACAATCTATGCTAAAGAATTCATCAAAACCAATTTAAAATGGGCATCAGACCATCAACCCGAAGGGTTTACGGAAATTATGCGGGAAGCGGACAAGAAAAGAGAATTTATTATGAATCAGTATGGTCTGGACCCAACAGACCTCAAGAAATTGACAATACTTGCACTTTATGATTTTGTGGTTTTATGCGGTAAGAAAACTCGCATCAGATTGGTTCAAATTGATTTCCAAGTTTACCAGAAGCGATTTGGTGAAGAAAGAAATTTACTAAGATATCCGATGCATAGATGACAGCTGGTCGATGGTATCCAATCACAACTGTGAGAAAGAGGACCGTGTAAACCCGCTGAAAGATCTGCTAATAAAAATCGCAGAATTGGCGGCTCTCATTGTACCTGTTGGAATATCAGTGCGGTTTCTAAACTATCCACATGATTGCCGCGGCGAATGGGACTATGTTATCAAAAAGGAGGCTATCGAGAAACAATTAAAATGTCTGAACTGGTTTGGCGTAACTAAGCTGGGAGGAAGGCTCAAAGAAAAGGTTATTGAGCCTATGGTGATACAGAAGATGAAGCGAGGAGATTTCAAAAAGCCTTTGATTATAGTGACAATTACAGATGGTGTTGTAAGTTGAAAGCCGAGTCTGATTGGCCTCCGCTACGATTTTAATTCTTTATTGACTAGGATATCTAACATGTTGGAATCAATCGAATAGCCCCGAGGAGAGCCTCGAGACACCTTCAAAAATGTTGTCATGGAGTGCAAAATGTCGGAAGAAATCGAAAAATACGGCGAAGCCGCCGTTGTTTTTGTTTTGGCGCGAATTGGAAGCGACCAGGCAGCGGGAGAATTTCTATATGACCTCAAAAGAAACAAGGACTTAAAGGAATGGGTCTACTGTCCAGAGCAGAGGCTGGATCAGAATACAGCAGTTATGAGGCGTGCTCGAATAGCTGGTGAAGCGCAGAGTAAAGATGACTATGTGAAAATGGTGAGTCCGAGTATTCTATTAATTTGAATGCTTGGTGCATCTCTTCGAGAAGATGGTAAGCTAATAGATGAACTATAATGCAATAGTTGCTAGATATCTTTATCGCTGCGCTTGAACAACAAACTAAAATGTGTAGCTGGGGCATTTAGAGTAGATTGAGCAGTCATCCTTCTTGAGATGGCTTCTTCATCTCGGGGTTTCTTCTCGAGGATCAGAAAGGCACTTTCAGACCTTGCACTAGTCAGCAACTGCTCCTCAGCCGTCTAGGACTCCAATTCATCTCGGTCACAACATGTTTTTAGCCAAGACGTATTCGAGGATGCCTTTTAGTTCATGGCTAATATCTCGAGGGGCTCGCAGGTTCGTCAGAGTAATTCGTTTGAAAAAAAAAAAAAAAAACAGAAAAAAACAGAAAAAACCAGGGAAAAAAAAAAAAGAAACCATAGGCCTAGGTTATTAGAGGATTCTGAATACGTCTACGTATGTCTGCGAGTGAACAATTATCGGGAGTTATGCGCGTTGTCCTTTGAGGAGCTCCAACACAGTACTTTCGCATTGAGATAAAATAGCGGTGGATGGAGATCCAAAGACTATCAATCAGAGTTTTGGTGTGTTTGAGTGCTAGTACCACCCAGATGTAATGCAATGTATGCGAGTGTATGTAAAATTTTCATATCACCGAATTTGTACGGGAAAGAATTGATCCGGAATATATGTGCATGTATACAACTAGAGTTGGTGCGGGTTCCTGTCAGGAGCCAAGAAAGTAATCGCTAGTAGAAACCAAGGGCCACAGCAGGAAATCTCTCTGGTCGACCGCCTTGATTGAACTCCTTAGATTAATTTTTGCAATTTCGGATTTGATTTGGAAATACTATATGTTGTCTTGTGCCCAGAACACGACCGCTGGTTGTGTAACGGAGCTCGCGCTCGTGAGTCCGCGAAGGACAAATCGATATGTATATGTAAGTACAGGTATATTACTAATGACAGTCACCCCGCTCTCAAGGTTGATTAAATAGAAGAGTTTGGTGAGTTACTTTCTAGACATGCTCTTCATAAGCTTCATATCGAATACACTTTTAATCCTGGTTAAAATTCTGACTCGCGTGATGCGAGGAAGTCAGGTTTGCTGGTACAACTATCCTGCATTGGATAGAGGAATGGCTTTGAATAATTCGCCAAGGCCCACCCGAACAGTGCTGAGTCCGGCTGAACGAGGCGACGGAGGAGTAAAGGACGTTAAGCGGAGCTACATTTTCGACTAATTTTAAGACAGGTACAAGTGCAATATTAATTGCACTAAACTTTGGAGCTTCGAGTACAAGTAGTTGGTAGTTGAATGGTAAAGTTGCAACCTCTTCTCACGCCCAACTTGCGAGGGCTGTGTGCGTGTACTGCATGTATGCGGACCTGAACTCTCCGAAATATCTCTGTGAACCATTTGAAGTACCTGTGGATTCTCTAAGGTGTTTTCTCTTCAGTCCACTCAGTGAGTGATGTGCATGACATGTGAAATCTGCAGCATGTGACGTCATTACGTTGTACCATAAATGTTAGTGAGCTGCTATTGATGATTTGAGAGTCACTCATTCATTGAATGCCTCTGAAGGCTCATCAAGAATTTCAACGAAAGTTGTGGTGAAATTTTACAGTAGAACTCTGCAAGAAATTCCTGCGCCCTTGAAAATAATACGGTTGATAAGACTAGCAGTTAGAGGTATCACTTCAATAACAAAGCTCTCGGACTTTCGGATGCAGCTTCTGATTCTAGAGAGTGCATATTTATCTCGAGCCATCGACCTAGCTCTAGCAGAGCCTGGTGCTCTAGTGGTACTGGTAGCACAAGTGGCCCCGCAGATAGAGATATCTTGCATAATGGGGGGACATCGTTGGTGCAAAAGTTCTCGCTAAAACAGGTTAAACGAGGAGGTTCTTATATGTCATGACACTAGAATTCATCTACCCATCGGCCACCTCGCTAGCTGAGGCCTTATTGACAGAGCCAGCGTTGGTTATCAAAGGCATCCTTCTCTGAACTAAAATCCTTTTATCGAATCCCATACCACTTGAATCACGATGGCCTCACGGGATATTACAGCGGACCTCACTAGTACAATTCTTGATCATGTCCCTCGTGAGGTAGATAAAAACCAGCAGTTCAAAAGATTGCAACAGGACTACATCACCCGGAGCGAACCCTCTGGTCTAGATACTAGCACTATGGTCTTTCAGCGGCTTGGAGATGTCTTGAGTGAACATTTCGAGGTGCCCAAGGTAGACTTTCTGAAGTGTGTGGTGGAAGCAATCTGCGAAGAGCTAGAAACCCTCAACCCCGGACCTAAGTGCACCCGAGATAATGGCAAAACTCGAAGAGGGGTGGACCCAAATCAAGAGATTGATAACCAAAGCGACGAAAGGCATAGAAGCAGTGTTCGAGTCTCAAGCTCTGCCACAAGGCAGGCTACACCCTGTGCGAACCGAGACACCGTCGAACCCATCAACACACGATTGAGAGGGGTGCTCAACACTCCTCGCTTCCGACGAACCGATGCGAAGGTCGCTTGGGAGTCTGCTGCTATTTCTAAGAGCGAATTGATATCTTCAACATCAAGAGATAGCTCGGGTGATAAAAGTTCTAGCTTCCCCTTTTTGTCTGTTTCGTGGAAACGCACCTTGATATTTTATATCATTGATTTTGAGATAGCTGTCTTTCGGGCATCCGGTGCTGAGGTATCATTCGATGATACACGGAAGACAGTTGAACCAACCTACAATCTATACTTCAGAGGGGAGTTTCGAAAGAGCGTCGAACCACGGAGTCAAGATTACCCCAAGGTTGAGAATTCTTACGAGAAACTCAGACGCTGTTCAAGTAGCGTCGAGGGTTCAGTTGAGGCAGAGACTATTAATATGGTAAACCCACGAGAACCCCCAGACCTCAATGGGGGCCCTCGTGAGGGCAAACATGTCCGAGCTTTTAAGCTTGAGCTTAACGGGAACCCCGTATCCGGTCGGAAGGCTTGCGATACCGGTTCCGGTACAAACTTGCAGTCGGAGGATGGGCATAAACGAAATAGTTTTGAGGATCTCTCAACGAATCAAGGCTACCCTCTGGTCAGGCAAGAAGAGGGTAGACCTGAAAACGAACGGGAGTCTGAGCCACTGGTTGGGGGTACCCGGGAGAAACTTGAGGTTTTTTCCGAACCTGGCCAGGTACCACCGTACTATCGCAGAATGGGAGCAATACAGGAGGAATTTACGTCAATACCTCCGTGTCTCAAACCCAGATATCCCAAACGACGGGATAATATCGCATTGAACCTGCGGGAACAGCAGAACCAAAATCCCGGATCCGCAAGCACCTCCACGAACTTGTACCAAATCTCGGAGAACAAACCCTCTCAGTTGATGCACCAGGCAGAGATAGATCTGGTATCTGTGCGGCCTACATCCCATCGCGATACTCAGGCTACCCCATCTGTGCGGTCGGAGGTTTTAACTGCTTATGCGATGGGCAATGGGCAACAGCTCTACAGCTACAAGGGACTCACAATAAATGATTCGGATGCTTCTTCCTCCTTCGTGGGCGCTCCTTTTGATGCACTTAAGCACACCCCAAGACATCAAAGTTTCGAAAATAGTATGACCTACGGACACCATAGCAGGCTTAAACAAGTGAAGTCATTCCTTACAACTCCCCCAAAGGAGGAATCTCCTTCCTTATATGCAAAGGAGCAGGTTTTTGGGAATCTAGATGCTCTAGAATATGGGTATACATTTTGCCATTTAAAGGAGGTAGGACCAATACTGCTTACACTAAAATCTGTGGTGTCAACGCTTCCATTTCTGAATACCACAGTACAAACGTGGCTACTAGCACTCCTTAGCGACAGAGAGCTATCAGCAAACTTCAAGAGGAAGAATAATTATCAGCTGCTGCAGTTTATGTTAGAAAGACCAATGCTGCCATCCACTGATAACAAAGCAATGGAAAGCTGCCATCTACTACCAGTGCATGCTAGAAACAAAGCTCACAAAGGGTACAATTCGAAATCTTCCGCTCATCCAGATTTTCTTTTCATTTCAAAAGAGGGTCTTCCAAAATACCATATATATGCAGTCGAAATTCCCTTTTCCGCGAGGTCGACGCATTTGTCGATGTCTCGAGGTTTAGATTCGGGCATGGCTACCACAGGAGAATCCATGGGTGATAGTTCACTCTTGTTTCTAAGTGGTCTTATAATATACGGTCCGAATCAAGTTTCAACCTCCGAAGACTCAGGTTTTATCTCGCCAATTTCTGAGATAGACTTAAGGTCACCTGTCCTTGAACCAAAACGGATAGAGTCGAACGCAGGTGGTCCCCACATCACCAAAGGCACTCGATGCCATTCCTATTTCAGGACAGACTACATTGGGGTGCTGATTTCTAGCAAATCAGAGCGTAAACCGCCGGTTTTGTCCAATGGTCCGAAGAAATGTTGTTGCACTAACTTATTCGCGAATCAAAGCTATGAATTGACCGACACAGAAACTAACAGACTTCATTTCTGTCAAAACTTCAATCCACTTGCTTCTCTGTCAACCAATCCGGGTGCTCGGTGGACTATCCACAAAAGGCTCCCTAAGGACTCACACCCTAAAGATAGTAGTCTAGCATCACAATACCGCATAGAAGACCAGCTTGAAATTGACGTAAAAGTTTGCACAACGAACGGAGCTACAGATCCGAATCCCCTTGAAACACCGAACCAGAGTTCGAGTTTGAGCAGTAGTACCCTACGCGGAGTCCACTGTTTAAAACGCTCTAAAGAAGAACTAGCAAATTCACCTGCCTCTCGACCAGCTAACGCAGCACCACGTCCTCGAAGAAAGCAGGGGAGCAGGGCGAACGGAGGAAACGGGTCCGAGCCACGCACTTGCCCCCGCTATACTGGCCATCATAAGGAACCGAACAAGTCTTTGGAGAACCTCAAGGAAGCGAAGAAGTCGGTGTCAATCCAGAAAAATGGCCGAAGACTTCTGTCTATGCTGCCCAAACCTCGGTGGCGGTACTAAACTTGGATGGGGTATAACTTCGCTATCGAGTCTTAGACTCGATCGGGGTGAAGCCGTTGCGGGACTTCCGATATTATGGTCGTTTAAGCTATTAAATTTGATGGCAGTCGTCCATAATTTAGGCAGGCTGGTTGCTTAAACCTCGATGTTAGTGTCTGCAATTTCAGTACCCATATTAATTGAAAAGATATTACTCTGCGTATCACTCGATATCTGCTTATACTTTGGATCAATCGGACGAGGTTGTGTGATGTCCGCATGTTGGTAAATTAAAAAAAAAAAACAACGGTGGTTCCCTGCTGAGATTCATAGCGTCGGATACGGCCGTGAATTAGGAAATTATTAGTCAAAGCATTTAGAAATGAGAATTTGAACTTAAGGTTGAATAAATTTGAACTTTGGGAGCGTTAACTACATTTGGGTTTCTCCCCATTGGTGCGAATTGGTGCGAAAGCAGCTACGTGGCGCTAAAAGCAGGCTATTCAAAAAGACAGTAGAACCACATATTCGCTTGCCGCGTTGTAGCCCTAGACTTTGTTTGACGTGTCATAGCATATCCACCACAAATTTGCAAAACAACTGAAGCGCGCTTTCAAAGCGCAGAAACGATCTAGCACGCACAAAAAGTCGATAAGAGGATGTCACTGTTTACATTGGATAGGCAGAAGGAGCGGTTTGTAATGTTTTAAGAGGATCAGCGATAGCCTTCAGCTTCCTTATATGTGGAAGAATAGAGACAGATCGCCTAGGGATTAATATACTGGTTAGCAGGCCCGAGCCAGTTGACTCGAACTTAGGTTGTTGCAAACGTAAACGAGTGTATTCATGTGGTAATGCTTGTACGCTCAGCAATACTGACTAACTAGAGGGTTTAACTATTATTGCTCCTCAACAAAGTGCGGGAGAGTCAAAGCAAACAAACTGTTTAGGGGGCAGAAAGCTTCCGGCACTTCTTGAGGCCTGCTATATCCCAAAATGAATTCAGAATTGTAAATATGGAAAAGATTTGGCTCTCTTATTGGGTATTCTATCGAACGCACCACTTTTGTGCGGCTGAATAAACTGTTCCTTGAACCACTATATCCGAGCCTGCTGGTGGGACTGGCTTTGGTGCAAAAGAAAACCAGTTCGAGAAATGCGATAGGCGCTCACGTTGCCAGCCAAAGCTAGGTAACATGGTGACAGTGGCGTTGCAAAGATGGTGTATTACTATGACCTGAGGGATCGAGTGTGTTGGTCTCCACATTCCTGCCTCGTCATATTGGATGGAATTTTCTATATCCCGACCGACTTGCGCTTCAACAGGGAAATCGCCATCTTCTAGTGACTCCACTATACCTACAACGCCCGGCACTGAAGCTTGGTTATGTAACACATCCGCCCAAGTAATAATAGCGTACCGTGTGCCTGATTCCCACACCGGTTCCCTCATTTGGTCATTTGGTAGCATTTCGATCTTAAAGTGACGAAACCACCATGGCCCGGGGGGTGTTCTCGACACCCATTCGTTAACCTTATTACTCGGTGCAGACCCGAACTTCTTCAAACTGATTGGATGGACCGTACTCGGATCGGCGGTAAAGGTGATAGAGTTGTTGCTCGTAGCCAGGCCGTTGTAATCTAGGACCATTCCGGAGTACCGCAGCAAAAGACCTCCGTTCGCGGAGATGGTGACTGGTAACTGTCGTCCATCTACATCCTCCGGACTCACGATGAGGTCCTGCGCACCTTGGAGCAAGGATCGTGGAGCCCAGCGATAGCCATGCTTCTGAAGTCTTTCATGCCGATTGAATATTATTCGGCGATCAAAACGTTGTATCATATTATAAAATTCCACCATACGACCTTCCAACCCGGATACCTTGAGGAGATTTCGAGGGTCGAACCCTAGAATTGTAGAGACGCACAAGGTTTCATCTTCTTTTCTGCTTGTTTCACGATTGCGGAGATATCGCGCGCAGGTTATCATACGCTGCGAAATATCGACTCCTGGAGTGCTCGCCAAGTTCTCAAAATGTCGGTAAAATCGTTCGAGTTCCGTAGCGGCATATCGATCTATCGGAGAGACGACGTTTAAAAGATCCATTTCCATTATGTCAATATCTGGCATGTGGGCTCTCATCTCGGCGAATGACTGAGCACCCTCCTTGAATTGAAAGTACAGCGATCTACCAAGCTGACCCTCTTGTAAAGTCCACAATCTGTGGTGCCAATTAGAAAGGTGGATGGCAATGTATTTCTCTGAGATACTCGCCGTACGCGATAGGGACATAATTGAACTATCGAGGACCAAGACCTTATCGGATTTGCGATATGTATTTGCCATTTGCCTAATTGCTTTCTTTCTGGTTTGAACATGTCGTGGTCCGACCGGAATACAGAGAGTATCCATCCAAAATCCAACATTGCCTGTACCGCCATAGAGGTTATCAACAAGCCTTTGTATGCGAGATAGCTGACAGCTGTGCATCCAGTTGGTTTGATCGTCATTGCCCAGGCCATCCGACCACCTGTCTGGCTTCTTAGAATGTATATCGACATTGAGAAAAGGGTCACTTACACATGAGATATTGCAACGTATTTTACGCCCGGGGCATAAGCTGAAGCTTTAATAACTCGCCCATCCCATGATATCGCAGGAACGCCGTCTGCATTCACCACATCCACCACCTCGGGTGGTGCGGTGATCTTGCGACAATTGTCACGCAGGCAAGTAGCAGTATGTATAGGATTATAAGTTTCTGGATCAACGATTTCTTGATACGCTGCACAGATAACTTTTGTACAGCTAGCATGGTTCGGCCGTGAACGAGGGCAAGGATGGCTTCCAAAGTAGTAATCAGCACATATTGAGGTTGCTGACTCCGCTTCAGGGAAAAACGGTAAATCGCTGATACACCAGCCCGATCGTTGTAACCGCTCCGCGAGAATACAGCTCGGTCCCCACACGAACGCTCTCTCAGCAATTCGCCCGTATATCTTGTGCGCCGCCAAAGACAAACTCTCTCCCAGGGCCATAAGAGACAACTCAACAGCAGCCAGGGGACAGCTTGGCGCGTCAGGCTTTTTCCTCGCTTCCTCGAAAAGCTCCTTGGAAAACGAATGTGTCCAAGCGAGCATTTCCAGGATGTTGTAACATCTTTGAGTTTTGGGATTGTTGACATCGGGGAACGGAGCACCGTCGAAAACAAAGGATTCCTCCTGCATCCTCCACATCGCTAAGAGGTTCAGGAGATTTCTGGTGGAGACGGTTTTGTTTCCATTTCCATCGTCTTTGAGGAAATACTGCGTTTGGACACCAATGCCAATACAGCGAAACACCGATATCAGACATCCAAAGTAGAGTGATGATTGAACACGGGTGATGAGTTCTTTCGCTGTTAATAATGTTGGCTGTATCTTTCCGACAGCATCAAGATTCCAGCCTCTGCTCATAAAATAGGTTTTAAACGTAAAGATTGCGGTATAGTTAGTCGCCCGAGAGCTATTTGCACCGTCTGTCGAGTAATTTTCGAAAAGATCGCCCTCAAGATAGGGTATAACTATCTCGGGTGTGTCGGGTGGTGCTCGTAGATGCTCCATGGCGAGGAGGCACTTTGAAGAGATTCTAAAATGAGTTACAAATATTAATTGATCCAAACTTGCAAAGTTATTTTGCGAAATAGAATCGAAATAACTAGTAGATATCGATATTATCGAAGAAATCCATATCATGCTTGCCAGCGATCCATAATACCGCGGACGCGGGGTAGGTATTCCTTCTCAGCTAGCTGCACATCCAGCTGTCGACAGAAAGTTGACCGGGTAGTTTTTCTTTTCATCAACAACAAATCTTTCCTTGTTAGGCAACTTTGTCAAACACAATGGCAAACACAACGTGCTGACTGTGTCGCTGTTCCCATGGCCAAGTAAATACGAACGAATAAATATTCCTCCTCGCACATCTGAAATACTTTCATTAAAGTGGTCCAAATAAATAATAAATAATAAGAGGTCTATATACATGTGTAGCTATAGACTTACTACCAACATGTGCCTTGTTAAAAGGTGACATTACTCAATGGTCTGCCATTTATAATTTTATACCTTGAGCCTTCCACCGACAACCTTACAGCCAGTCTCTAGTAAACCTGTCGACTCAGCTCGTCTAGTCTCTTAAAATCTACCCGAAGCACCAAACTCCCCACTTAATCACCCTTTCGATGATATGGACGACGTAAAACAGCACCCAGACGCCAGGTATTCACCTCGCGAATAGTTGCGTATCTCAGAGCCTCCTCGGGATTCTGTTGTATGTTCCATCGCGCCAACCCCAGCCGCCTTCAGGGTTGCTCTCTAAACTCATGTCGATTCAGACCCCAGCACTCTAAATCGTTTGAAAGGCTTTGACACGAAAGGTAGAGTCACTTCATAAGATTCGCTACTTGTTGGTGCACAATAGAAGGTTCAGCCTGATTTAAGTCCTTAGGCACAGCTCTCAAATCGCATTTATTCTGATGGAATGTAATCGAGATTTGTACGATTGTTGCTGTCATTGCTCTTTATCACATTCAATTTTCAAGTATTAGGTTATTAGTCGATGTAGAATTCAATATACACTTTCTTTTAACCTTTCAAGTTGAAGCATAGTCTAGAGAGTTATACTTATTTGCATTTGTTATCTTATATTGTACCGAGCAACTCCCCTTGTAAGTAAAACCTCGAAAAGAAACCACAACCTTTGATATATCGATATAGTATGTAAGGATTCTCTCTAAAAGTTGCGACCTCCAACAGCCCCACAAGATCCTTTTTTTCACTTAAATAGACACCCCGTCTAGAGCTTTAGATAAAAAATACATGATACTCCCAAGCCTTAGTCGGAATCCTCGGTTTGTCCACCGCGAGTCAACCCTCCTTTACGACCAATCTCTTGCACTTCTTCAGTAGGGCGAGATCCGAAACCATGGTCCGGGCGGGTACGCTTATCCTCGGTTCCATCCTTCTTGAGACCACCATGCTCAGATGGTTTATAGATTTCTTCTGGTTGGTTTTGTCCCCCCTTGCGTCCAGTCTCAGCGACTTCTTCTCGGTCTTGACTCCCAAAGCCGTGTGAACGATTGACGCGCTTATCCGGAGTTCCTGCAAGGTCAGAGAATACTTTAGTATAGTTATAGTCCTTTATAGTCCTTCATCTGTATCGCAGTGAATAGGGGGGGGCATACCATCTTCTTTCAGGCCGTCATTCTCGGTTGGCTTATATGTGCCAGAGGTAGACATTATGGTTTGATTGATAGTTTGTTATGTTTGATTTTGGTTTTATATATGAAGTCTCTCGCTATTGGATTGCGGTGATAGTTCAAGTTTGGTGGTTATTGATATTGTTAGGAATGTATGCAGAAGAAAATTCGTTTACGAAGGTGAGGCCCTGCTCTATTTAAGTTGGAAGGTGAAGTTACTGATGCCAAGGAGTCTAGAGTCTCAATTGGTCAATTTATATCTAGTCCGAAGTTTTGTCTATTGGAAACACATACGTTACATTCTGCGTGGGTTCCATGATATCATTGTTCTATCCACCTCGCAGCGCTGAAAGGACTTCAGCATTTTGAGAAACCGCGAGCGGGATCACGATATCTTGATGTCAACACCGGAATCGGAAATCAACTTTGGTCTATCGAGTACGTCAAGACTGTTAGACATAACGAGCGTTCCTGTTGTTTTCAGCAGGGGCATCGAAAAATCCCCTCAGAATTCTGTCGTAAAACCTCGATTATATATCGATTATCCGATTCATTTAAACCCTATCTGGCATAGCACTGATTGCTAATTGAAGAATCCATAGTTATCAACTTCCAATCGGCCACTAATCTCGCCCCAGATCCTTCCTCCATCTGGTCGTCCGCGTCTGCTTCGCAATTTCGGGAAGCTATTATATACTATCTTATGACCCTTTGTCTTAATTTACTAGTATTGTCCATTTTCGTCGGTTTTTGGTGGAAAAGCACGTATCACTCTGTCTATAGCTATGTTTCTTTCGCATAGCGGGGTGACTCTCGTTCGCTATATTATATCTCGGTGCCTTGCTTTAGCTCTAAAATCCAAGCTTTTCAAAATGAGGAGCGACTTCTGCCGATTTTCGATCAGCCTTGCTAATTAGAGGTTCAATTTCCAATATCGCAACAGCCTCCCTGACTAAGCTGAGTGTATTCCACTCAAGTACAGAGTATAAAAGAGCTGGGGGGAGGGATACTCGTAGAAAATATTAAATGCTAGACTTTTGAGGAAACTTAATTCCTTAATGCAATTTGCGCTTGACCAAGCATGGCCATGCATAATCGATCGGTGTTGGTCCGGTCCCTTTGAGGAGCTGCTGAGCCTTAAGAAAGGCCCACTCTGAAATCTTCAATAAAAATTACGCGAATACATGTACAGATTTAGGGGATGCATTACATCATGCACCTATAAGCGGCAGCTCATCGGCTGATGCGGTAAGCGGGTATTAGTGAAACGTAGATCTATGTCCTGTTTTGGGACTGCCGTCGCGTTGACGACATCGACTTGCACTTGAAACATGTATATGTGGCAGCCTTAGGGGTCCAGAGCATTCACATTACATTCAGCCCGTCGGACATTGAATCTTGTCCCTTTATTATTTCTCGATCTTTACGTCCACGCTGACTAATTGGTGTTCTAAAGTATACCCGAAATTCCATTTTGGGATGCAATGCGTCAGGATAAAATTTATGAACGAATAGCCTCGTTTCGTCTAAAACCCCGGCCTGGCCGGAGCTAAATCGCAGGTACTGCATGTATGTGTGTTAATAATTTCGCAACATCAACATGCAACCGCAGTATACGGTATATTCTTTTCATACTTCAACGCTTTCGGCCTCGCTCTATTGCATCTACAGCAGCAATGCCGAAAACAATAGAGCTTCCGTAATTTAAGTTGCCAAATTCCCGTATACCCCCCGGATCGAGCTCTATGCGATTTCGATAATCAATCTCCGTGAAACTCCAGTATTCTAAAGATCGTAGTCGGTCGTGGGTGTTGCAGATGGCCGCCAACCCTTTGCCCCCATATAACACTGTTCTTCCGTGGGTTGCGCTATCCAGGAGTAGGCTCATCATGAAATGATAGCAGCAAAGCATTTCTCTATGATCCATTGCGAAGTTTTTAGTGATATTAATTCAGATTTATTACCTAGAGCCTATCTCCGAGGATCGAATGGATATACTTGATTAGCAAACGTGTTGAACACCCGAGTTCCATTCCTCAACTCTCTTCATCTAACCAAGATGATACACATTGCTCAATTTGTTGACCAAAGCCTCAAGCTTCAGTCAGAAACTCCGATAGCTTAGACAATGTACTAAATAGATATCAGTCTTGTGCTCCCGTGCTCTCGTGCTCCATATAGTCGGTCCGTAATGTTTGTGATAACTCTAGGTATCTTTAAGGATGCCTTCAGCTGACTTCAAAGATCTTTCGTTGCGAATAGTAGTTGCTCTATCACGACCAAGCTGTAAGCTTTTCAACGTCCTCCTAAATTTCCGATCGGAGACTCAACTCGGAGAACCACCACCCTGAGCGGGATCAAATCGTAGCTTGCATATATAACTGCAGATTTCTTGAGGGCTTTTGGAGACGTTCCTCATTTAAATTTCTGTCGTAGCCACTGGAGGACTTGGAGTCCTATATCTAGTTAAGTCGCCCCAAGTTAATACCAAAGACCCCAACGAGCCATAAGGAAACAATCGTTCAGTTACTTTTGTCGACTCTAGCACGGATAGAGCTTGATAGTGACTGCGAAAAAAGTCAGAAGGGGCTGTGACATTCGCACGCACTATAGAGGGAGGATGAATCGAGAGTGACCGGTGGTATATTAATTCTAGAATGTAGATACCATCACATCTGAGAGCAAATTACTAAATATCTATTTATATTTGAGTAAAAATATCAGGTTTCCAATGCAATGTCAAAACCGGGTTGTTCAACTTAATCAATACCAGAACCACAACAAATCCTCGCACACAAGGCACGATGTACAATTGCAGCACGCACCGTGACCCCGAACCGACAGCCTCTGTATAACGAGATCTGGCGGAAAGAAGGCATAAGGTTTGACCAGTTCAATTGCAGTTATAACATGACCAGAAGATTGGATGCTCGGTAACAAGGAGACAAAAAATGATCCTGGTGGTCTGAAGCCACTAGGTGCTAAGATTTCCAAACGACGCGCACAATGGGCAAATTTTTCGCTTTCTTAGCAATTTATGTGCATGCGAAGCGTTGAAGTGTTCAAGTACTCCTGAATGATTTGACAAATCATTCCCCGATCCCTGCCAAATGCAAGTGCATCCAACCTAATCTGCAGCTGGAGCATTCAATAGTAACGTCATAGCGGTAGGACTTCATCAAGCTGAGAACTACGTCTTGGCTTAGTTATAGCTAAGATGCCAAGCAGCTGTGGGTTAAATTCGCAGCTAGATCTCATGACTGAACGCCCTCGTTGGCCGGCAAATACCGCAGACTTCCACCAAAATTCATTCCCGCCTTGCACGCGTTGTTCAACACGTTTACTGATATATGGATTTGAGCTTGAACTTCGAATCGAATTTTCTTCGCCTAGCGCCTCCTTCTAGCTAAACATTAAATTGTGCCACAAACGAGAAATGGGAGAATTTCTGAATCTTGACTTAAGTTACAGAGAGAATATTTACACATCCAACATAAAGTTTAGCCACCTTTGTTCCAACATGGCCCAATCATGTAGAATGATAGGCTGTCGGGCATCCTTATGTGGGACAAGAAGTTTGTATGCGCATTAGGATCGGAAAGGAGCGCGGCTGAGACGAATCCGCCGCCATCCCCCTGAATAAACTGACTTACGAAGGTAGAAATTCGGCAGCCCACAATCATACCAACTCTAGACTCCGCATTCATGCCGTTTGGCAACCAGCGCTAGTGAGCCGTGTTCTCGATGAAATCTCCAGCAGCAAATGTGAGCAATCGAGCTGATCCCAACGCGAATCTAGAGGACACAGGATGCAGTGCTCAGTCAAGACAACCATTCTACGCAGACAAGCAAAGGATTTTGCCAATATATAAGGTTGATCCCCCTGAAATCACTCCTGCTTAATATCTCATCAAACTTATTTTTCGGCCTTTTATGTGCAGACAACATGACGTCCGTCTTATTTTTCATTTCTCTTGCTTACTATTTCACGTTGTGTCATACACAAAGCATTTATTGCATAGACAGAGAGGAGGGATCTTATGTGTGCTCCTATGACTATATTTTTGACGAAACAGGTACGTAACCTACTGAGGACTACTATTCCCAGACCAAGACTAATTTCCCTCTGTGGGCAGATAACAGTTGTTGCACACAATATTTCGTATGGGACGGCTACACTACCGCTTGTATCGATCTTTTTTATCCTGTTAGCGAAATATCTTCCTATGCCTACCAAAGAAAACTGCTAATATTTTCATCCGACTAGACACCATGCGCTTCGCGTAATCTAAGCGACCCACCGAGTACTCGGACATCCGCTGATGCAACAACTCCTCCTAGCACCCCAGCAACTGCTACGCCACCTTCTGAAACGATCACTCGTAGTACCCGGTCAACCGCAACCCCATCTACCGATATACCATCTCCAGCGGCCTCTAGTCCCCTTACAACCTTGCGTAGCCCAATTCCGACTACAACTTCGCTTGCTACAACTGCTACAACCACCACCACAGGGTCTATTTCTAGCAATGGAACATCTCAAAATATACCGAGCAATGCCCCCCGGAAGGTTTTAGGTATCCATGGATATTTGAGCGAAATTTGCTGTATTGCCTTAGTCGGTATGCTAGTGTCTGGCTTCTTAGTTGTATAGTTCTGCGATCAATGGCAACTGTGATGGGGCTTTTCATATATCGTTAGATATATATTAGTTCTATGGGAGAAGGGAACTTCCTCGGAAGAATTTAATGTGTTTTTGCCTTATAAATTTATATAATGTACTATTGGATTTAGAGAGTTTATAAGCAGCCTACCCCAGCATACAAGCTATCAAGTTTGAGCGAGAATATGACGATTCTTTACGCATGTAGGAGAGACACGCAGAGGCTATTACGTTGCGTACTAGTCGTTGGAAAATTATACGCCCGTTTCGTAAGAGGAAATAAAGATTGTTAGCTACAGTGTTGAACGGATAAGAACGATGAATATGATATTTTCAAAATTAGCCACTCTATCCAGAAGATACTCAGTTGATCAGATAGGGCAACCAGAAAATCCATATCCAAATATATTGATTCTAACATGCCGGTGGATCGTGTAAGGTAAACCGGCCACACCGTGCCACTAAAAACGGCTCCAGACATGACCTACAATCGAAGGCGCCCAATCCAACATGTATAGTAACATGCCCGACAATTAATGAGTTTTATGAACAATATCTATCTCATTTTGGCTTCGTGAGTCAAACTTCGGCAACGATATCAGGTTCTATGTAATTTAGCATAAAAAAAATTAGGATTTAGGACTCCGGAGTACTCCAGCAACGGGTTAATAATTCAGCTCCCAACGCCAATGCTCATCATTGCATTGGGGCCTCGCAATTGACTTAGTGATCCTGCCAGACTTGGCGTTGTGACACAGCCTCAGCCTCGATACTAAACTAGCTCCATCAGGATGCTCCTAAAATACAACAGGTTACACAAATGCAGCCCCGACCAGTTTGTGTTGGAAAACGAACTCTCTTGAAGGAGCCTTTAGACGGCTAAAAATTACTAGCCACTGTTCCCTATTCACACGCCAGAATCAAGATGTTAGGAGAAAAAGTGGCTTAGGACTTTAGATACGCACCAACAGCGATCTCTCTGGTCCTTTGCGCTATTACCCGCGATCTTCCTGTTCGCCCCATATACGGGAAAAGTTTGTCATTGTATATATAATTATGAAGTCGATAATAATCCTATCTCAAACCCCGTAATTCGTTATCCGAGCCCATTAGATTCGCTTCCATGTCTTCCTATTATTAACCAATATTCTGTGAACTAGAAATTCTCCCCCGACACACCCAATTTCCTGATTTATTTAGAATTAAGATTGCGGTGAACCACATTTCTCTAGATCGCTGAGGATGTGAGATTCCGTTACTGAAACTATAACCCTTGTTAGCCCAATATAAAAATATTGATAAATCCCTCTTGTTCGGTCGGTGACATATGAGTGAGAAGCAGCCAATTCGAGGATCAATAAAACCCTAGAAGAAATCACGATAGCCGTGACGAGCGACAGCTGTATTGGGATTATATCTACAAAATAGGTGCAATACTGCGCTTCTAGCGATAAATTCACTGGCTCAGCGAAGTGGGAAAGACCTGGTACTTCACTTTGCCTAAAAAAGGGACAGCTATATAATTATAGCTTCTATCAGACTGATCATGTGCTGCAATCTAGGTAGGACCTGCGATAAATACAACTCTCTGCTGTTGTTAAAGCACCAATTTGAATCCTGTGACAAATACTGTCATTCTTAGTGTCCTATGCTGCATCTTTGTAGGCTTGGTACATCCCTGAAGTCATAGCCAAGCCTCTGCTCCATTAAACAGCTTCACATCACGCTTATTTTTCCTAAATACTAACTGGGCGGTAGGCCGCTAGATTCTTTATCGCCATATATACGTGATCGAAAGGGAACAGGGTATCTAGATTCTCTATAGCCTGCCCTCGGCATGTCACACTTAGCCTATCAGCTAATTTACGACACTGGTATTCCTCTGATTAGTGCGTTGTTATATCTATATCTCGAATCGAGCAAATTAGTCATATATAGCACTACTACTTGCACTCGAGCTCGCTAGCTCCTAGGAATGAATTCTGTCTCGTGGAAACCAGGCGTTCGAATACAAAGCTTGCAAAGAACAAATTTCCAATATCACAACACATGGCGCTAGAATGGCTAGCTCACCTCTCGGGTTGTGATTGATTGACGCTGACGCCTTATAACTTAGACAAGAGCAGAAGCCTAGTGATGCAGTATCTAGCCAACAAACGTGCAAGCGAGTCTGTAAGCCTTCTCCGGGGTTCCAAGTATCTCACAATCATGTACCCAAACATTATTTTTATCCCCACGCCTCGAATTGGAGCCGTATGTATATGTTCAAAACTTTCGCCCATTAAAATGCAAATGCTCGAAGAACGAACTTTTCCGCCTCATATCAGCAGCGATATTGAAAGGTTAGAGAAGATTTCTTGAATATTACTGAACTTTAGTAAGAGACCTACACTGTGAAAGCGCCGCATGCTTGGTAGTTTCTCAAATACATAGAGCTGGCTTGGCTCGTGTAGGAGATACTTATATCATGGCCCACCAGGCGCGAACATTTTGCCACAACAATGGAAAGGCGGTTGTGTCTTGGAAAGCCCGTGCAGCTCGGTTTCCGAGATTCACCCGAAAAAAAAAAAAAAAAAAAAAAAAAACTTTCTTTCACTTGATATACCGAAAAACCACATTATTTGTAGGATGATTATATAAGATGGGTCACCGACGGGTTTAAGAGCGGTGAAAATTCAATAAAGCCGCTGCTTAGTCACAGGAATGCCCCCTTTGAGACTTTCACGGAACTGAACCCGTCCGAAAGAGATTGAGTAGTATATAAGTACTTATATCTTGACAAAAATTCGTCTCGGGCTAAAATCAAGATTCGACAGCCGCAACCATAATCCATAAGTCGACAAACGACACTCAATCAAGCAAAATACGCTAAAATGCAACACGGGGAGCAAATACAACACCTTAACACTACTTACTTAATTACTAAAAATCTCAACATGTCAGCTACAGCAGCCCAAAAAACCTATGTGATATTTGGGGGCGCTTCCGGGATGGGCCTTGCAACGGCCCTCACTCTGCTCCAGAACGGAGACAATGTGGCATTTTCCGACATCAATGAAAAGAGCTTGGCCGACCGGCATTCTGAGCTGGATGAAGATTTTAAATCTAGAACTCTCACACAGCCAGTTGATGTGACGAGTCGGAGCGACGTATCTAAATTCCTCTTGGCCGCCAAGGAGAAATTTGGACAAATCGATGGGGTCGCCAATTTTGCAGGGACAGGAGGCCATGAGCTCGGGACTGAGGCTGTATGGGAAACCTCTGATAAAGAATACCAATTTATCGTCGACCTTAACATTAAGGGCCTCTTCTATGTGCTGAGCGAATCTCTCAAGCCCGGCTTCTTGGCGAAAGGCGGGAGCGTCGTTCATATTGGTAGCCAGTTCTCTCTGCAGGGATTCAAAAACGGAGCAGTGTTTGCTGCCTCAAAACACGCAGCTCTAGGCATGGTCAGAAGTGCTGCGAAAGAAACTTCCGACCAGGTGCGCGTTAATTGTGTTTTACCGTAGGCTCATTTGTTCCCATCTCTACAAAGAGACTTGCAGTTTAGCTAACATATCCTTGCAGCGGGGCTATCGACACACCCATGCATCGCGCAAATCTCGATCGCGTACCGGGTTTTGCTAAGGCACTACAAACACCTATTCCGCGGCCCGGTTCAGCCAAAGAGGTCGCCGATGTAGTAGTCTTCTTGCTTAGCGATCAGGCGAGCTTTGTCACCGGTGCAGCATGGAGCGTTGATGGAGGAGCATGTGCATTTTAACCTATATCATGCATCCTACCATGCTCCTATCAAGTTTACATGTATTCTCAGTGGCAGGCAACAGTGTCACTATAGGCAGATTCATTCGCAGGCAGATATCTCGTTATTGAAATGCCAGGCAAAAAATTTTAGACAAATATTTTAACTAGACTGCAATTCATACCCATAGCTGATAAAACAAATCCCGATCGAGGGAATACCCATGGCCACATGTTTCCACGCGGCTACGTTTAGTAGAAAACTCTCTTCCGTACGGTATATAAGTTAAACTCGAGTTCATGAATCGAATATTAATTTGTTTAATGCAAACTTGACCGTTAGGTGAGCAGAAATAGACATTGCAGGCCATTAGGTATTAAGAATGAACAACATAAGGATGCAATGCTCGTTAATGATTCAATTCAGTATATGTATAGAGGGGTTATGTATAGAGGGGTTCTATTAATAGGTTCAATCATCCATTTCTGGGGGATGTACGCATGTTTGTAGCCCACGAAGCGTCTGCAATGACTCGATCCAATTTAAGCCCCAGCAGCGCTGGCCCAGTATGAAAAACTGTTGCCATCTGTGGCCAATTGTAAGTTCCTTCTTAGGGATAGAGCAACCTCATAAAGGCTAAAGAAAATTAACCTTGGCCAAGGCCAAAGTGGATGGAAATAGGGGTCCACATATTATCCAAGGTTATTGTTCCGTTTGCAAATATGCACTGAAGCTAACATTGTGGTCGCGAAAGCCGAAGGTACGCTTGAACACAAGCACAAGTTTAGCTCAAAAATGGGGTGGTCTATCAGATCACAGGGGTGGCCAGAACTTCAGGCACGATTAAAAACCAGAGTCAGCCGCCTTACTCCCTCAAAAATATTTCAGGCATGATTACTCTATCTTTGAGTGTATATGCAGATAATGCATATGCATGAGAGAGCCCAACACATTCCTGGAAGTTCCCCAACCGACAGCGTCTAGGGATAACTCTATCAAATTTGCAACGTTTTAGCTAGACTGAAAGACTAATTCTCTAATCTGCATTTATGCCAGACAGTTTCACGTTTTGGCGTCTCGGTGTCTTTAATCTTCTTTTTTCTGGCGTCCCTCTTGTCTTCATCGCATTCAAGCACTCTACCATTTATCCGAACATATGAACAAGAAATCCCTTCAATACATTTCCTCTCGCGAGATCCAATGGAAATAGCAAATTGTTCTCCTTCGAATAAGTCCTCAGATTCTGTAAGCTCCCTTTGTTGAGAAAGCTCAAGTCTTCATGAACTTTGTTTAATGGATCAACTGTATTTTGCCGATAGTAATCCAAAAAGTCGTAAATATTGACGTAGAATCCTTTAAGGGCCTAACAGACAAACCAATTAAAAACATGCAATGAAATTCCTCGTCCTACAGCTACAATTGCGCCGTGGCAGACTATGGACGGATAATATTACCTTTTTGCATTTGCCTATGCTACGGGGAATTTCGTCGGGCTTCATCCCAAGAAGCAACAGTACCCTTTGCCAGGCCTCCAGACTAGAACCATCTCCAAAGCTTATCGTAAACTCTGCGTCAATCGCCTCGAAAAATCTTTCTTTCTCTCGGATTCTCCGCCGTCCTTTCCATTTCTGTGCCTTCGCTAGCTTTGTGAATGTCCTCCGGATTTTGACATCGACGTCAGGGTCGTACGTAAATCGAGAGCCTTGTGCCCGCGCATGGGAGTAAAAGTATTCGTCTATGAGGCTTTGCTGTGTTCGAGATACGGCTCCTGATCCAGGAGGTAGTTCGGAACCCAGTGAGAATTTTTCGAAATCTCGGACGATATGGTCAAGAGTTATGAGTCCACCTTGCCTAGTCATCCTGGGGATGTCAGTATTTGATAAATACTTTATGTCGAACCGTGGCAGATTGAATCTAATACGAGCATGAATTTATCTGGTATAGGCAGTTGAATTTTAAAGGATTCTTAAGAGGAGGGGAAATGCAGAGCAAGAGTAAACAATGTACGTACATGCACATGTACAACTCCATGGCTACCATCCACAAAAGTAGTGGATGCCAATGCCACCCCGCCTCAATCTGGACACGTAAGATTCCCAAAACGATGATAAGTGAAACAAAAAAATGAGCTAGTGACTGCTGGTACTGTTTTAAGAGCACCAAATCGCACGTGCCTAGCCAGATATATCTTTCTTTGGCTTTACTGCTAATATTGACTGAAACCAAGATTACAGATGCACTAGAATTTCTTCGGATCGATAGTAGAATCTATAGTGGCTATTTGAACTCGAGAGTTCTAGTATATTCCGGTTATGTACGGCCAGAATTGGAAGAACCTAGCAAATATATATATATATACCTATGTTACCCCTTGTGTTCTGATAGCAATGTACATCCAACTCTATTCTTATCATAATTAATTGGAACTTGCAACTTGCAACCCGCCATTGAATCCTCTGCGGGCTGTCAGGCCATATTCGAATATATTCGAACTGCATAAGTATGTGAACCTGTACGCAGATTCGCATGGCTACACTCATGCTACTAAACGCATCGACGGCTGTGCAGCTGTGGAGACGTGCACCCGCTTCGTTATGCCTCCAAGTGTGCGTGGATAAGGCTGCTTACTATTCCTTTGCTTAAGTCCTATAGTCCAGAATGTAATTCCCTTGTTATCCTTGACACATGCATACATATCCTTGTAACAGTCCAGATCCTCTTCGGCCGCGGCTTTCAATTATAATACAATAAATACATTCTCAAGTATACGTATGGGCTTAACGTAATTAACAATATACGTAATATATCCATATAGTGATTGTTTGGATATGCTAATCATTGTCTTATTTTTCGCGTTCACCGTTCTAACGGAGCCCTCGAATACGCTAGCGCTATCCCTCAGCCTTGTACACTATTTCTACTCACTACTGACTAAACACTCTCTCAAATACCGAGTCATTAAACACACAGGAACAACACAATTGCACACTACTTATAACGTTACAACAGTATAATAGTTGCATTGAGTGGCTAGCTCCATCTGATATAGTGTTTAGTTTGACTTTAATCCGCCTCTAGGTTTAGTGAATTGGGTGGTTTGGGCATTGAAGGTTAAAAGAATTCCAGTTTTATTGGCTCCATAGTTCTAGTTACAGGTGACGCTTGATAATTGAGAGCAATGAAACTGCCACCTTCCTCCTAGAAAAGTATCTAGCACCCAAGCAATAAGATGATACTTCTGCGATAACTTCTGCCCGGAGATACCGAATGTACCAGTAGTCCATGTTTCCCTTCCATCTGCCGAAATCGTTTCGAATATATCTGCCTCATTCATTAGATTACAGGCACATATGCATACGTTTCTCCCTAGTAAATTTTAGCACCTACAATAATTTATGCCTTGGTCGTTGATACTAATGTTGATTTTTAGGCCTAGCAGTTGACATAGGTATAGCTGCATCCTCCAGAGTTGCAGCTCCAGCAAAGTCTCCTGCCATTGTTGCACGAGTTAGAGCATCCGTAGGTCTGACGCTTAACCAAGTCTTCGAGAATTGCACCGTCAGATTCTGGGTGAGGACCGGGTGCCGGCGCGGCCATAACAATGGCGGAGAGGGTAGCAAGAACGATAAGAGAGAACTTCATATTTAATGCCAGAGGATTCGATATGATATACGCAAAGTTGCTTTTGAGGGCTTAATGGTTCAGTGCTAGGAGGCTGTTGACTGTCGCTTGGGAGCTTGATCAATTGAGTAAAATCCTGAAAGTAGAGACGACAGCTGCCCCTTTTATACATGAATTGATAGTATCAGGATTCCTTCCTTCCTTCAGTTCTATTTTGCCTCCTTATCTCTTGCATAGTCGCTGAGTGGCGAAAATATAGAGTATCCCCAAGTATTTACGGCTTTACGGTCCGCTTCACAAATACACGAATTCATGCTATCCTGATGATTATATCAAATATCATAGAGATCTGCCTCTCTCTAATTAACTTGGAATTCCCGTGATCCCGTCACCTCCTAAGTATCAGAACTCCTATTGGATCCCAAGTATATGTTTTAAGGATGGGAGCTGGTCTTAAATTTTCGGCAACAACCTGAGTTTCTAGGTCACCTAGGTACCAATGTAAATCATGTATCGTGTCGGCAGATTCTTTGGTCAACCATGTTCTAGCAACGGAGTGAATCATGTTCCCCAGACTATTTATCGCCCCCTGCAACAAGGAGTAGTGTATGCGCTACAAAACCGATCCTTTGCGATAGTACCCTTGGCCCTGTTTTTGGGCATAGCCCCATCTCGATACCCATTTGCAAATGAAAACAATCTTGACAGAATACAACAAGGCCCAGTTCCGTGCCCCTGAAGTCTTTTTAACTTCTTCCGAGACTTCGAAGCGAAGAATAAAATCCTATACTCTTAGGTTACTCCCTCCGCTGTTGCTCATATTTGCGGCATGTGTATTGCAAACAATTCGATCATTGGAGCAGTTTATTAAGGCCCCCATATATATATATATTGTTGTTGTATTTTCTATAATGGTAACTTCAACCGCACAAGGGCTACACAAATCTAGGGACTTTTCTCGGCCGAAGCATCTCCATATGCATGGAGTAGAAGCTGCAGAAATCTGCAGCGTTTCAGGCACCTATCTGGGGTCGAACCCCAGATTCCACGGATATCCAGGTATTAGCCTAAATATAGTGTTGCTCTAGCAAGGGAATTACACTTGAGGCAGTTTCTCGGGAAAATAAATACGAGAACTCAAAATTATTAACTCAAGCAATATCGGCCTATGCCTCTAGGTTCTGCGAGGCGGGTCGTACCGACTATTAGTGGCGCTGGACGCGAGAGTAGAAATTCGGATCTCGGCCAACTCGTAGCCGTTGATTAAGCTACCTTAGTTCCACGGAATGTGCCGCCCCAGCTTCAACCACCTATATGATAGGTGGGGATAATTTAAGTATATGTTAGCAAGCTCTTATGTAAGAAGGTGAGCTAGTATTTAATTACTCCTACCCGTTAGTGGCAAGCGAGATCTCAACTCTAGACCCTCACTATCAAGCCATTTACAGAAAATAATTTCTCCTGTGGTGTGACATCACCCGTCCCGTCGGAAAACTCCACCTTCACCCATCGTAGCGAGGAGGCTTCAATGGCAGGCAAGCACGAGCCGTACCTAGTGGTACTATAGAAAAATTCCCTATATTTGGAGTATAGCAGATCTGCTGCCTCAGACCATTAACAAAAAATTTTATCCGCTGCTTGCCATCTTCACGGGCTACTTTCCGAATCGCCCGTAGGCACACTAGATCGATGGATACACTTAAAACGAAATCGGGACATCTCGGAACATATTCAAGCGTGTTGTGGTCGATTTTTACCACTTGCTAAATCGTGAGATGTAGTTTAGATCCCGGTCGCAGCTGCTTGAGTGCTATGTTTAAACATGGCTAAGGATAATAGTGAGAGGATTTCAGAAACATAGAAACCATAGATAGCAGGCCACCTCGTCCGAATAAGAACATCGTGATGCGTAGTCCAGCCTCCGGGGATCGGAGCCCTCTCATCTCCTATATCGGCCCAGGGGCGTGGCATCTCAAAATACTTTCTCATTGATCATATTTCACTATGTTATGGGGAAGGTTCCCGCAGGTAATAAACACATCTGAGTAGATTACACCAGGCTCCCGCAAGCATACCCGTTGACAACTCTTCTAGTCTTCTGAACTTAGTGTATATACATGTATCCGATTGGCCTATGTCGTATACTAGGCCGAAGTAAATAATAGTCACAGAGCATAGCCAGCTTTCTAGACCTAAATATCTTACTAAATCTCGAAGAATGGTCATTGCGATGCCGGCTGGACAAAAGTCTTGATTTGAAAAATCTTGGTGTTTCTGTGGGTTAGTAATGGGCGCATTTAGCTCGATCTGCTAGATAGAAGGGTGCTAATTGTGTTTAGCCACGAATATATAGGGCAATTGATAGTTACATTCTTCATAATTCTGAACGCTCAAGCTAGATATTGAGGAGGTTCGCCTGGTTGCGATCACGTTTGCGTGGAAACAGCTTGACTTAGTAGTTTTAAACGATTTCCTCTACAAAGGAACCAAACAGTGAAGTATCGTGAAATATTATAATTGCTGTCGTGGCGATCCCTATCACATCCTGCCCCATCCGGACCTCTACCAACTCAGATCTCATATCCAGACTACAGGTCACATATAAATTCAAAGATCTTCGTGACATAACTATTCATATAATTTTACAATATCCAAATACCCACCCAATCTTTTAACCCGCGTCCAAAATATGAAAATCAATTGCTCATTTTGAAATTCAATGCCATCATTTTATTTGCACAAATTTCCTCCGAAATGCACCATCCAATGCAATGTGCTGTGGTAGTTGTGCGTTGCATCTGGGTGGGGTTCCTGAGGATATCAATATATCTTGAATCAGATCGGGAACCAATTTGTGGAGATTTCAGAGCCAATAGTCCAATAATGTATCTCTTTGACTTATACGTTAGGGAGTTTGTTCATCTCTTATCTTTGATTATTAAGCGCCGAGAGTAAAAGATTAGTATCGGGTTTAAATGTAGTGGTAACAATTAACTAGAATACAGAAACTTTCTGCGAGAAGAGAAAAAACGATCTAGCTTCACATGTACACGTATTACAAAGTTGGCCCTGATCGGAGGATATTAGTATTTGCGACAACGCCATATACGCACATCCATTTGTCGAAATTAAAAGGTGCATGGGCCATGGGTCGTCCACACTGTGTTATTCGTGAAGCCTTTGAAACCTCATGAAAAAAAAAAAAGTCCTAGGCCCTCACTACTGCAATCAAAGAAACGCGAGGCTTCGGAATCGATTCAAGACCCCAAGATTGCAGGGTCTGGGCCACGAGCCGCATCTTGTCCCAACATTTAAGTTGTCATAGCCTCTGAGTGATGGGATTTCGAAATGACACCACCCCTGAGAAATTGGGAACAACTCCTTTTCGTCTCTTCAGGTTTCCCTTTTGTTCTGGCCAATTTTCAACACACAGATTCCCTCCTTAGTCATAAACGAATTCGGAGCTCAGGCCCCAAAATCGTTAGGGGATGTTAACATTTAAGGCTTTCCGTCCCGAATTCGCAAAAGCAGTGGATCAGCAAGCTGAAAATGCTTGTTCCTGCGGGATAATGACCTTAGCTGTTCAGAGGCGGTCCTAGCAATACCATTGGCCCGCTCGATGCCGTGGGTGGCTTTGCCCCTGTGGGCCCCACTACAATCTCACTTTGTCCACCCAATAAGGTGACCGGGATCAGCCCAACCGGCTGCCAGGTACGGCGCAACGCTTTTTCCAGCTGGAAAGGTACAAAGACATAGAATGCAAGGCAAGATTTCGCCATGCGTGCACGGGAGACCCGAATCCATAGTTCAGGACTCTTATTCAGCTCCCTGAAGGAGTATGCGATATATAAGCCCACGATGTTCCCAAAAATGCTTCAAAGGATTATCCGCTCGACTCAGCATCGACAAACCTGGAGACTTCTCCGTACTCTCTTTTTTTTTGTACCTCACTCTCTTTTTGTGCTTTCTAGTTTCGCTCTTCAGCGACCACATTCCTTTATATACAATAGTTTTATATATTGACAGGATCGATATATTCGGATTTCCTTTTTTGCGAGAATCATAGTCCTTACAATCACTTGATTTTCTCGAAGTTTTAGTGGAGTAACAATGAAGTCATTCTTTCTTCAGATAATCTTCACCGGCCTGCTGCTGCTGGGCATCTGCAGTGCCGCACCCTTACCCAGTGGGTTGAGTAAGAGAGTGATTGAACAAAATGGCGAAGAGAGCGTTGAGAAGCGGGCTATACCAACAGTCTACGGCGCTGGAACCAAGGTCACCAATACTTTGGCATATACCAACAATGCAAATATCCACGATGGCCTCAGCACCGTCAGTCCCTCGTACACCTACTACTCTGGACTTTCCGCAAACTTCCCGGACAAATCCAAATGGCTTTCTTTCCAGGCCTTATTCGAAGCCAATATTCCTATTCTAAAGCAGAGCTGTGGGTGGAACGGCTGGGGACCAAATAACGGCGATCGCCACATTACTTGGATTAAACGATACGTCCAGCAGGTCGCACGGGACTCTTTGGTGGACCACCGCATCATCTTCGCCGTCATTATGCAAGAGGTAGGTTTCAGGAGCCGAATCCTAGGCAATCACAATCGATAGCTTAACGAGTGACGCTGACGTGATTTGAACCTAGTCCGGCGGCTGTTTGAGAGCCCCCACCACGAACAACGGTGTTATCAACCCTGGTATAATGCAGTCGCATAACGGCGTTGCTTTCAATCCGGCTGCGCCTGTTACCACCATCAGACAGATGATTATCGATGGTACCCAAGGCACCGCCTACGGATACGGTTTAGTCCAACTCATCAACCAATATGGAGATCTCTGGATGGCACTCCGAGGCTACAACTCTGGTAGCATTCACCCAAGTGGTGATTTGAGCCAAGGAAACGGTGCTACTCCTTGCTATGTCAGCGACATAGCGAATAGGCTAACCGGTTGGACACTTGGTCCCAATTTATGCCGTGGATAGGTTTATTTTTCTTCGATTTGATTCGATTCTTATAGCCTAACTTCATATACCTAAAGCCTAGAGCTTGCCTTATTCCTCTGTATATATTATTTTTTAACTTACTATATAATATACCCATATGGCCATCTCGCCGGACATACCATCTACCTACAAAATCATTTTACCTTCCACAAACTGGTTAACAGTTGTTTCAGAGTTTAGGGTGTCAACGTGTCAAGGCAGAGTGGAGTGACTATGTGTTGAAAATGTGAAAATATCACGCAACACATACGCACCTCAACGTCCTGCCTTGCCGCCTAAACTCAATTCGAAATCCCAGATCTAATCCGTTCAGCTATAAGGTAGGTAGGTATCCGAGTTGTCTTGTAAAAACCAGGCGTTCGAACGTCTGGTTTGCGAGACAATATCCGAGTAAGTGCTTATGTACGTACCTAAAAGGGGTGCAGTTATTTATCTTCTCGTCTCTCTGAAATGAGCTACCATGCATGTGGTTGCATCGGACGGATCCAGACTTTTGCAATTTTGATGATTTACTTAAAGTAATCAATTTTGCATTTGAGCCTCATAGTCGGTGCAGAACATTTGCATTGCATTTCTGGGAGAAGCAGAACCTTGTTCGATAACTATATCCTGCTGCAACACCAATCCTACCGTTGTTAGCCGCCTGATATGACCTTCACTGGCCCTCCTTCCATCAGCCAGTGCATGTACAGTTTTTATACTTTGGAATTGCGCGTGGTTACTTGCCTTGCGAGACCAGAATGTTTGATGGCCGCAACGCGAAAAGTGGGGAAGGAGGATTCCACGAGACAATTGATTAACCCTGCTTCCAAAGCATAACGTTTCCTAATACCGAGGCAGTGGGGCCGCGCTAGGTACCTACATGTATTAGGGTCTACGGGTATTCGGCTTTTTCACTGACATTTTTCATTATGTAGCAAGTGCTTCGCTTTGGAATGCTCTTCAATGCAATGACATACTGGTCGGACATATGCGAACATTGGTTGAGTCCAAGCTAGATGATATGCTAGCAACTGATCCCAGGATCGGAGATATCTCACAATACTAGTAGGCTGTAGCATTATGCCAAAACAACAAGCGTAAACACCGAGTCTCCCCTAAAACTGTTTGCCCAAGCTATTCGCCGCGTCCAGCCGCCTCGAGTTTTCTTGGATATTCGGCCTCCTAGCTCCGATCCGATATCGCGCACCGAAAAGATACAAAATCTTATCAGATCCAAAGATAAAAGAACAGACTCTTGCCTTTGGTCTACACGAAAAAAATTCAACGCAACACACTTTTCGCTTTAGTATAGAACAGGCGGTGAGGTTTGTCCTACAAAAGCGGTCGTCATGCTGGAGAAAACGTCTCTGGTGCTCGGGCTGATAGCCTATCTAAGTTCTTCATTGTTCCCCATACTAGGCAGGTCTCTACACGCTTCATTTAATCTACTTCGGCACCGGTATTCCACATCTCAACAACTTCCCGACAGCGAGAAACGAAACATCGTCATTGTAGGGGGAAACTTTGCAGGTTACTATGCCGCCAGATACATCGCGAGCGTTCTTCCACCAGGGAGTCCATTCCATGTGGTCGTCGTCGAACCCCGCTCGCACTTCAACTTTACCTGGGTGTTGCCAAGGTTTTGCGTTGTAGAGGGTCACGAACACAAGGCATTTATCCCTTACAGCGGCTTCCTAGCCGCTTTACCACAAGGGAAAGTCACTTGGATTCGGGATCGCGTTATCGAAGCTGGAAAAAATAGCGTGAAACTACAGGGTGGAAGGGAGATTCCTTACGAGTTTTTGATCATAGCAACCGGTTCAGGAGCGAACAGCGGACTGCCGAGTCGTCTAGATGCAGACGATAAATCAGCTGCGATGGAAGAACTGAAGGCAGTGCAGCAGAATGTTAAGGGTGCTAGTCGCCTTGTCGTAGTGGGTGGGGGTGCTGCAGGAGTGGAGTTAGCTACGGATGCAAAGTCTTTATATCCTGAGAAATCAGTCACTCTTATTCACTCGAGGGACGCTGTCATGCACCGCTTCGGGCCTGAACTGCAACGCGCAGCACTAGATGGTCTGCATCAACTAGGAGTGGAAGTCGTCCTCGGAGAGAGGGTAGTAAATGAAGATAAGGATCGAGGCCTTGTGACTCTGAGGAGTGGGAGAGAAATATCCTGCGATCTTATTGTGAGTTTTCATTGGTTGCTTGCAAGCGCAAGACGGCTGGCGCGGGGCTACTAGATGTGACCGGAATACGTCCTTGCTAACAAACTCTCTTACACTTCATAATTCAATAGATCAACTGTACAGGCCAAAAACCAACCTCAAATTTAGTATCGCAGTTCAGCCCCAGTTCTGTATCCGAAAGTGGTTATATTCGTGTCAAACCCACCATGCAAATTGCTGATGAATCCTTCTCCAATGTGTACGCCTGCGGTGATGTTACCGACACTCACATCGCAAATCCGAATGCCCGAGCCGCCTTTTGCCAAGCTCTAGTCGTAGTAGATAACGTTCTGTCTGCCACAAAAGGGAAGGCACCAAAACGTGTGTACAAGCCGCATTGGGCGGATGCGTCTATCAAGTTGACGTTGGGATTGGTAGGTGATACTGATCGTACGAAACACCATCGGAGCCTACTGAGATATTAACATTCTATTCTTTATAGGAGAAGACGTTGATTTACACCTCGGACGGGAGTTCTAATTTGATGTTTGAATCTAAGAAGGGTGATATAGCCTTGGATTCTTGGAAAGCGTGGAGGCAGATCGGATCAAAGCCTTTCGAAGACCCTGATTACGCTGCCGAGTCTACTAGCGCTTCTGCGACTAAGCCGTAGATAGGGCGTCTTGCGATTAACTCTCGGGTCGAGCGCAGATTCAACCTATATAGGAGACTGAACTCACTGGCCCCATTCCTCAGCGTTTCTGCCATTCCCCATCCTCATTTCAATCAGAATTAAATCCGTCACCAAATGTAAACGAGCTTTGACAAACTATTGACAACTATTTCCCATACTTTAATCATACTACCTTGACAATGAGAATTTACGGTTCATATAGTTTTATGGGTCCAGCAAGCAGGTTTTCAAGCTCGCACTATGTATTTAATGCAATTCTATTTTTTTCACTTCTCAGCTCAGCTAAGTGTTGTGTTTTATATTTCATCAAGCGAACGCTGCCAAAATATCTTCTAGGCAGTCGATTTGAGAAAGTAGTTTAAAATTAATTACCAAAATTCAAGTTGAAGGAATGTGCGTATGTGTTGATCAGGTGAAAGAATAAATTATTTAAATATTTGACATGTGAATAGGTAGTGTTTGAAGATATATATACAATCGGGAGTATCTCAATGAAGAACAGGCGATATGAAATGCATGTCATTAAGTGCAGCCTGGGATACCAAGAGCGCTTGCGGTGGTGGAACCCAACCCGACCCATCCACGCATGGCGTTGATTATCGATAAATCTCGGTGCACCCTCGTGTACTTTCCTTGACTCATGGTATAGCCGCAAGCACTCGCTACATAGGCTTGGTCATACGGAACGCCCAAGCATCCGCTCAAAGATTGAGTGCCGGTATATAAAGAACAGTCGCTGTATCCGTCTGGAAACCCTGATGCACCGTTATCCATGAACAAGTAGCTCGACAGAATGTTTCGAATCTGCCAGTCTCCATCTGTTCTTGTGAATAGCTGGACCTCAAATCCCCTATGGGCCGCGACGTCCTTAGATTTGATCAGGACAGACCCTTTATCTTGCATATCTCTGGAGGAGGAGCCGGGGCTGATTTACGTGTTAGAATGTTTATATATATATTATCACCCATGAGGGATATCTTACTTTTGCTGGTCATGGTCATCATTCTGAATGACGAACCTAGTCGATGGAATGATCCAAGATCCACATATTGGGTGTTCCTAAGCGGAGATAAGTTAGAGTCCTTAAAGAATGAATATGTTGTAGCAGGAACTTACCTTTGGATAATCAGAACTCCAGATCTTTGTTTTATCAATATCCGTCTGCGAGAAGCCCACACCGCTGAGCTTGGTGTTGAAATTTGTGTACCAAGACCACTCGCCCCCGCCACAAGCCAGGAGACTAGCCTCACCACCCATAATGATTTCATGCCACGAGATCCAGTCTGCAGGTAGGTTGCTACCACCAAGCTTTTGTTTAAACCGGGCTAAGATCTGGGCCATACTCGTTGGCCCAATATGCTTAGCCGCATCAACTCGGAAGCCACTAAATCCAATAGATAATAGGTCCGTCAGGTATGTGGCAATCCGGTCCTGAACGTATGGCTTCTCAGTGTTCAGATCAGTAAGCCCTAGAAGAATATTAGCAATTTGTTTCCCTGACAGGCAACGGAGTGCGAATATTACCGGACAACCAGCACTTTGCCATAACGTTACCATCAGTCCAGCTGTTCAATGCACAATCGCAGTGGAAGTCAGTGGGGCCGTATGGTACTGCTGGGAATTCGAAGGTGGGACGAGTTCCTGTGTATGGATTGATGAGGTACGTGCTCCCCGATGTGAAGTATGGAGATCCATCGGTAGCATTGTGCCCAGTGTAGGTGCTGCAATCTGAGTTTCTGTGGTTTTGGATATCATTTCCATTTCCAGTCATGTGGTTTATGACGGCATCCGCATAGACACGGACGCCTAGCGAGCGGCAGGTCTTGATCATATTGCGAAGTTGCTCTCGGGTCCCAGATCGGGAGTGGAGACGGTAAGATACCGGCTGGTAGACAAAGTACCACCTATTTAGAAACTAAGTAATGGCGCTTCGAATTCAACATCTAGCGTGTCAACGAAATGGACTTACGGGCGGAATTGATTGTCTGGCTCATAGTAGTTAGAACCCCAGACCTAGCGTGAATCGAAGCTATATTAGTTTCATGTCCATTTTGCAAAAAATGCTGGTAAACTAACATGTTCCTGTGGAGGCCAGATCTTAACACCCATATACCCTGCCTTGCTTAAGAATGCACATTCATTTGCGACATCACTTTTAAAATATCAGCATATACATGAACTATTTTGTAGGGACAGGAAACTTACTCATATGGCCAACCAAAAAGCTCTACAATGGCGCCTTTCTGACCACTGTTAAATGTGCTAAGACCACCAGAGACAGCTGGGTTCTCCCACAAGAAATAGAGAGTTTCCAGGGTCAAAGAGCCGCCAGCGGTGTCGGTAACTCTAATATTGAGACCACCAGTGTTTGCGGTGGTCACCTGAACAAGGTTTGAACTCTGGGCCACATTGTTAACATAATATGTGAAGGCCGCACCCGTTTTGCTCAAGCAGTTGATCACAACAACAGCTGCAGTTCTAGCACTATTATACTGAATATCGGCGTATCCGACAAGCTTCCCGAAGGTTTGGAAGGTGCTGACATATTGGGGATCGGTATTCGGTGGAGTTTGCCACCTCCGGTTCTCTGAAGAGTCTGGGAAGGTGCTGGAGCCGGAGGCACAGGAATCTTGTCCATTCCAATTGCCACATCCAGAAGGCGCGGTAGCTGGGGTCTCGGATGGTATTGGAGAGACGCGGAAAGATGGAATTGAGGATGGAGACACACTTCCACTAAAGGGCACGGTGCTCGTGCTACTAGAGGAAGTTGTCGCTTGGATGGAAACAGAGGTCGTCCCGCTGGTAGTGGTTGTACTTGTTCGGCTTGAACTCGTGGTCGTTCGGCTCGTTGTCGTCGAACTTGCTGTGGTTGAGCTTGACGTAACTTGCACGTTTACATAATTGCCAGGATAGTAATAACTGCAGGTTTGTTCGTCAGCTTTTTGTGGCATTCTATACAGGCGGGGTCTCTGGATGTTAGACTTACGATGTACCGCTGACATCATATTTAATGTAGAGTTGCGTTGCACCCGATGCTGTCCCCGAAAAGACCCAAGTTTCGAAGCCATTGCTAGCAGGACCAGAGTAATACGAAGCTGAGATAGGAGTGCTCTGCCAATTATTTCCTTGGGCCCAATAGACAGAAACGACTTTCTGGTACGCGATGTTCTGGACCTATCGGGTTTGAAAGCAGCTTATTTAGTCCTATGCGTGAAAATTTGGATCCTAGTTTCGGCCTAATTGGCCTGGCAATGTGCTTAGCTAAACTTACACTGATATATCCGGCGAGGATATTGTTAGAATAAGTGTAAGATATAAGGGATACTTGCGTATCTCTCTTTCCCAAGACAACTGCTCCAGCAAAAGAGATAAAAGAGCAGACGAGAAGCAGAAAGTTGCTAAACAAGTAGCTAGGCTTCATCTTGGAGAATATCGTCTACGAAGCTGTGGGGCTGACTTGAGACGGGAACCGTAACCAGTTGAAGCTGATGCCGAGATACTTGCATCTTCCCAGGCGCCCCGAGGTAGTCCCGTCGCCATGCTTTTATAGTTTTTAAGCTGCGTGCGCGTACTACTTGATTCTGCAGCCGTATAATTGCAAGGGCATAGATATATCACCATCGGGACCTGCCGTGATGCTCAGGAACCAAAAATCTAAAATGGCATGGCTAATAGCCGCCAACAAAATATTTTCCTGCCTCAATAACCGTGGTCACTATTTTCCGAGCTCGCTTCGAAAGAATCGAAATTCAGATGAAACAAGCTAGGGTGCAAAGTTGGTTGAAGTGTGGAGACCCCACACTTTTGGTCACACAGACGTTCTCACTTACCCGTGCGCCAGAGCCGTTGAAAGCAGGTCCTGCAGGTCCGACTGGGTGGAGAACCCGGCGTGCCTGACGCTCAGACGTGGAGAGCTCAAAAACTAATATTTCGAATCATTCCAAACTGGGGATCGACGTCACCAGAATTCCTTTCGCGAGCCTTGTCCGCAAAGCCGTCGAAGGAGTCCGAGAGAACTTTTTCCCGCAAGATCTAGTGCCCTCCATCGAAATTAGATCCAGAAACATGGGAAGCTTTCACGGAGCATTAGCCTTTTGTAGGTACCCGCCGCTTCCTAGAAAGCGAGCAACCACTACCAAATCGAGAGCTCTTAGTTCCAATATATTGCGCTGGGATCACCAGAATCCACTATCGGCCATAGCACCATTTGCGATACGATACCTGGAAGCTGTAAGGGCAAGCTGGCTATGCCTGCCCCGTTGCCTGCTGACCGAGGTTTAATTACGCAATGCGGGGTACTCTTTCCCATCCAGCAAGGATTTAGGCAATTGCACAATGCAATGGCACATGAAGAAAATCTGCAGAACATCTCAGCAGCAGCACTGCTGGCACCCCATGTCCGATCCAACAGGGATATCAACCTTTTGACTTTAAACAATGTGACAGCATGCCCATCGTCAGCTACAATGCAGATGCAGGAGTGAAATTCTAGAATTATATTAACATCTTTCTGGGATAATATCTCAGAGGCAGGTGGAGAAAAAATGAAAATAAACGTCTGCCACAACGCAATATAGCCAGGGCGTTACCGCTTTAGGTCATGGCGCGTGATGTGTTTGCCGGTGCAGAAACGGCGGTCGGATCGGCGGTCAGGGCCTCTCGAATCAGCTCGGTCCCTTAGTTCAATATATGGAGGCCATCTTCCTACATTTAAGTTTTGCTGTGGGCCATTTCAGGAGATTAGCTTAGCCATCGCTGACTTAAGTTGCTCGGCCCTGGCAATATAGCCCTCTTTCTCCCACATCGACGCTCATATACATCTAGCTAGCCATGGAAGGCCCTAGCAGGGCGGTTGGACAGTGAGAATAGAAATAACTTACCCATTTACCTGAGAAGTCGATTCATATCAATGGCTAAGTATGATCGATAAACCACTAACCTCATCCAGTCAAGTGCAAAAACGATAGAAAATTGGTTCCTTCTGACTTTAGTTAGGCGGACCTTGATTGTTTCATGAATAGAGGGCTTACCAAATCTGGGAATTTGCACGCCGTTCTACCAGCCTGCATGATTTCTACCCGCTCCTGATCTTCTCGAAGCAATAACTGATAAACAAACACATTCGGCTCTCTCAGCCTAAGCCTGACGGGCGAGCGAGCTTGACACAATACATGTAAATTGCAGAACCCAATATATTAATGTCGAAATGACACAGCCTGCGCAGGCCGAAGCCCGTAGCATGAATACTGTCCAACGAAAGTGTTTCAGGCACCGAAACAGCGACGGACAGTTAATTGTTTCCTTTAGGTTTTTAGCTGAAGCCGTCTGAGCGACAGAAATCCTAGGAAGCGTCAGATCGGAGATTATATACATTTCCCTCGTTCGCCCTGCGTCCCAAGATCTAAAAATTCCTTTGCTGTGTTTACACTCTGCCTGCTTCGGAGCCTGTAGCTTGAAGAACAGTGGGGCAGAACCCTGTTGACCATGTGTTAAAGCTGCTCGCTGAAAAGGACCATTATCTGAAATTCGGTGGCGCATTGTGTTGCGCATGAACTCGCCAGTCTTGTATAAATTATACCTTGTTCGAAGAAAAGAATTTCCCGCTGCAAGATATTACAAGATATTTTGCGATACCAGACACGAAATTGGGTAGTGCATCAGAGGAATTGAAGGTCCATGCGAAGTGATCATGGCCATCTCACGCCTGCAAAGCAAGCCAAGCAAACTTGAAACCGGTTGTCTGCAGCCCTCAAAGCCTAAGCAGTAACAGGATGTTCGGCTGTTGGAGCCAAGCCCAAAAATAGCCCAGGGCCGCTTGAGCATCCACTGCCTATTGGCCCTTGCAGCCAGTTCCACCCGTAATCTCGCGTGGTCCCATCCTTCAAAACATTTCCCTACAAACCTTTTCTTGCTGCCTGTTCTGAGCCGTGTGGCGGCCCTTCCTCGTACATCATCGTCAAAGTTGAACTTCCCAGGAACCGGAATTTGCTTTGAATAGATCTGCGGTGTCAGGCAAGAGCCCACTAGACGTCAGATGCAAAATGAGGAGACGAGAAGGAGCCAAAATGGATCCATCTGTCACAGCTTCGTCTGTACCTAGGCGGTTTGTCGGCGAGGAACATCTTAATTTTGCGAAAGGGCGTTGGATATAGCCTACTTCTATAAACGGCTGATAAAGGAGGCGATAGGCACCCTTTCGCATGAACCTACCCTGTTGCAGCGACCGGCCAAGTAAACAAAATTTGAACGTCCACTTTCATAAAACCGTCTTCAGTCCCGTCATGCGAAAGCTGAAATCATCTCGCATTTTAGTCCCAGATCAAAAATGGACGACTTAACGTATTTTCAATAAGCGAAGGACCTTACGTTGAAGCCGTGCAAGCCGTTCGCAGTCGACATCATCGGCATCGGAATCACGATGGATAAACGTACTGTTCTAATCGCTCCTCTTGAGGTCATGCAGGCATGGCCGCCGCCGAACACAACAAATCCCGAGAGCCAAGCATGGAAATTGCTAGCAACTGAGATACCTCTTATATCAGTGACGGTAATAATTGTCGTCTTGCGAGTTTACGCCAAACGAAAATATACAAAAATTGGTCTAGGGAAGGAAGATTGGCTTATAGTATTTTCTACGGTATGGAATGCCTAGATAGCAATATTAGATAAAGCTAAGCAGGCTGACTCTTGTGTAGCTTCTCACAACATTGATGGTCGCTGTCCAGTGCTGGTCCACGCTCTATGGTTGGGTATGAATATCCTACTAACAGCTGAAAAGTTCCTCTCTAACAATGCTCACAGGGAATCCATCTGTGGGATTTTGTCGGATTTCCAGAATATTTGATACCAGGTCGAAAACTCGCTTTCGCGACGGAGATCTTTTTCCTGCTTAATGTCAATCTTACGAAACTCTCAATTCTCACCTTTTATTTCCGACTGTTTCCATTAGGTGTGCCAGTCTATCTCCATCGGTTGATATGGATCGGGATCGCTATTACTAGCATGGCTATGATTGGTTCACTAGGTGCTGCTATATTCCAATGCAACCCCATCGAGCATTTTTGGAATTATGATATGGAAGGATACTGCTATCCGACATTCCCCGCTCATCTCTCTACTGCAATTATCAACAGTGCGACCGATTTTTACTGTGTAATGGTGCCGATTGGTGAGATATGTGGACTCCGCCGAGTGGACAGGAAGGGAAAGATAGTTGTCGCTACATGCTTTGCTCTCGGCGCAATGTAAGTGCACCCTGATATCACGCGAAATAGAGTCCGTCTAACTTTAATATGTACAGCGTGTGCGTAGCTGGTATTATTAGGATCCATTTTACCAAACTGGTTTTTCATGATTCATTTGACTGGTCATGTGAGGATTCTCAATTTGTACTAATTGTGCGAAGTTTTCAAGTAGAGCTAATTCTAGTAATCCTACAGGGAACAGTATTGGTCTCTATGTTTCTGCGGCACTGGAGTCTACAATCGGGATCATCACAGCATCGATTCCAGCTCTCCGCCCCCTGATTACTCGCTCTGCGGTCCGAGAAACAAGCGATGTGGAATCTCTAAGTCACCAGAAGCGAAGATCAGCCGCTAGAAAGCGACGAAGGACGGGAACAGAAGGTCCTCCTCAGCTCGACTTTCTCACAACAGCAGTTCATCCAGTGAATACGAAAGAGGAGGAAACGCCTATTAGTCTGAAGAGAGAAGAAACCCGGACGGAGCGAGCATCTGAATCGCCGGCTTGGAGTCACCGAAGAGCTAGGAGCATAAAATTTATCTAAAGAGATCCTTTCGCTTGCGGTATGCATATATGGTGTCTGTCATGGTGTTGGTTTGTACGTTGGGCTGCCGGCTGGGGGCACTTCAACCACGATGGTAACGATTACTCCCCACCAACATCCCCGTCCCATGGCATTGCATTGCCCTGGAGTTTTGTTTGATTTGGACATTGGCGTCCTTGGGAGCAATTTTGTTTTTTGGATTTCTTACTGAGAGAAGGTTTTATTTTCTTCCTTTCTACAAGGGATACTTGATGTGAATACATGACATATAATGGTTGCATCTCTAAAGCGGAGTTCCTATAGCCTTTCATCCAAGATAAGGATCTTGATGTTTACGGTCACATTTATAAACCCAGTGTTATCATATGAAAATTTAATATAATGTCTATTTCACAATATATTCTTGCTCGGCATAGCTCCAATAGAGCAACCAAATTTCTGACTGCGTAGAGCTAGGATCTTAAGTACTTCAAGACTGGTTAATTTATAACGCTCTCTTCGAGTGCACGCCCAAATTCCAAGCCTGTTAATTAGTTAAGTAATTACCTCCAACAAATCGTTAAATCCTGAATAATCTCGCCCTGCTGTAACACTGCCCTGAAAAGCTCATAGATTTATAAAGAGGAATTGATACAACAAGGCCCACAAGTTCTCCGAGATCTTAGACAAGCTTTCTGAAACTAACTGTAACGCCGAATAGTCGAGTGGAGCTCGCTCCGCTTGTGCTTCCAACTACGCAGCTCTTATGCGAGCCGCACAATGCTCCATTTGATATTCTGTAGCTGAGATAATCGAGGCGAAGATGGGCAGTGAACTCACGACTCATGCAGTTGCACGCGAAATCCAAGTGAGAAAGGGTTAGATTGCAATAATATTTATTTATAGGGGTTCCAGGGTCGACGTCTCCCATTATTTTCATGCAATTATGGTGGCAGCCCTACTAACACCACAGCCATGATCTAGTCGTCGCAGCTTGTCGGGATAGCCGTTCGCTCAGGCTTTATGCTGATACTTAGTGCTGCAGGTGTTGGTGCCAAGGTTGAGAGAGGCGTAGGTAGCACCCTGGGTAGCGCTATAGGCGATGCTGAATGATATGGCTCGGTCGGCCCGAAGGAGTGAGAATGTGAAGCTGCGAGGGCAGCTACAGGAATGATTACAATTAGAGCTAGGAGCAGGACGACGCCCGCAATCACGACTCCGAGGCGTTTTCCGCTGACCCAAGGGTGAAGACCACCAAAAGATGTCTGTGTGTTCCTAGTAAGCATATATTTTATATAGACACTTTCCCCTCTTCTACCTCATTGCCTAAGACTTACTTGACTGTAGGTATGTAGTCCTTCCTCTAGAGAATGCTCGTTTGAATGGCGCGCTGTTGAGTTGGCGGCCGTGGCTAGCGCCTCGCTGTCGAACCAAGGCTGCATTCGGACTATCCGCAACGCATAATTTGCAACATTGCATCATTGATTAGGTGCGCTGGATAGTGGAAGAATTTCTTAGCTATCATAGCTTGGTGCGCCGCTCGGTTTTATACCACTTCTATTGGGATTAGAGCCACTACTGTGTGACCATTTGCTTTCGAAAGCACAGAGTTCTTTAAGGCGCTGGATATTTCCTTGCTAAAATTTAAGATTGGTTGTATCCAACTTTGACTTCATTCGACTCGCTGTCCTCCGAGGAAGCCTACTTTGTGATAGCCTAAATCCAGCGAGATATCGATCTCAGGTAGAGAGGGGATAGTCCTGAAGTTTTGGCTGCTCAATTGCCTAATACTGGGCCTACCGTCTCCCATTTGTGGTGAATAGTAAGTTGCCAATGTTGAAGCGAATATTTTAGATTCCTGATCTGGAAACTGCTAATACTCCAGGCACTCCGATACCATAAGGCTAGTAACCAAACACTTCATTTTTGCCAGGTTTGTTTCGTGAAGAATTTTCAACCTCACCTGCTATTGTCCTCCAATAGATTCCAATCGTCCTTGATGCTTATATTCCGTTGCCCGATGTTCACCAGGGCTTCAGTATGACCTGGTTTTAATGTGTTGTCCTCGTCAGCAAGCTTCGGTTCCGCCCGACACGGGCTATGGAAATAGTTAAGCTAAGGCGTCAATGACGCCGGCCGCGCCTTGTCTTTCATTTATTTCTTTTTCGCTCTTTCTCTTTTTTCTTTTTTTTTTTTTTACTTTCCCCTTGTCTCGCGAGGCCAGACTGCCCACTTTGCAGCCCGCGTTGCCGTGCGTCGGGGGCAACTTTCCCCTCCAAAAGTTACAACCCTCTATAGCTCTAAGCGCTCGGAATACTTCAAATTAAGATAGAGAAAGTGTTCTTCCAGCACTGTTGTACCGCTCTCTAGAAGGTTGCGTAATTCAGTGGAGTGGCGTAAGCTGCTTCGCGAACTTTGCAGGCTTTAAATTCCGAATGTTATTCTAGCCGAGTTACTAACTGATTGAGGGTGAATAGAGAATAGAAGGAATGTATTGTGGTATCTTTATCTAATGCAATTGCACAACTTATTTACAATATCGAGTGGCATCCTAAGCAAAACACTACTTATATTTACAAATTTTGTAACACTTTGAAATCAGGGGTTCCCAGACCAGTAACTGGGTCCCAGCCATCGGTCGCCTTCCATCCAGCGCCTGGTATCTCCCTTCTACAGCCGCTGCTAGTCCCAACAGTGACGTCCGTAAGGCCCTTGTTCTCTGCAGCGGTGCTGTAAAGCCAAGGATTCAAGAAACCCAAAGGCTTCTTTCCTTTGCTAAGCCTGTCACCATTCAAGAGTGCGACTATGGCTGCGAAAGCCGGGGAGCTTGCCGACGTTCCCGACACCAATTGATCCGAACCTCCAACGATAACGTGGAACCTGGCTCCTTGGGCAGCAACATCAGGAAACGCTCTTCCGGAGGCATTGTAGTAACTAGCCCATGTTTTAGCATCACTTTGCGTTGCCATATACTTCTCGACCGCAGCATTCTGATACGCCGGGCGAGTAAAGTAGTTTGAGAACCCGCCGGAGCTGAATACGACCGCCCTCTCCGGTTGAACTCCGATTGTCCCACCTACGGAGGTTACGAATGGGCAGGTAGCTGGGAATGTTGGCACGAATGCCTTGGTCTTACCGTCAGGGGCTAGACATTCACTGCCTGGTCCGGAGTCTCCAGAGCTAAACAGGATGCTAACACCCCGAGCTCCAAGCTGAGCAAACAAGTTGCATACATTTCTTGCATAGGACTCCGGTACAGTGTGTTCGTCATCACCGTACGAAGTGGTGATAGTCTGTGGAAGTTTATCATCTGACAGAGCGAGAACGTATTCTAGCCATTCTAGGTAGGGTTCGTTGGTGTTTGGGTCCAAGTCGACCACTGGTGGTCTGCCGGCTGTCGAGAAGTATATGTTTGGAGTCGGGTAAGTTGCGCTGACGGTGTACTGGATGTCTAGGTTTGCCTCTGTAAAGTCATCCTGTGGGTGCTGGGTGCATAGTCCACCGTTAACGGGCGCACATGTGAAGGTAAAGTTCTCGGCGTTTGGTTTGTATTCTTTGAGAAACTGGCTTAAGTCATCGTTTTGTGCGTACTGCTCCAGAAATCCATTGATACCAATCTTGTTACCCCTGCGGATTGACGGGCGGAAGTGCTTGTATTTATACAGAGCCGCGAGGCAATCAGGCGTTATCGTCTTGTTGCAGGCGACAGGGTCGAGACCATCATGGATGCTGCCGGCTTTCGCAGTTCTTAGAGAATCTGCATCTTCAACGCTAGATATAGTTGATATCGTGCTCTTCATTGCGCTGACGCGACCGAACAGGGTGGTTGGTTGGATCATGGTTATGTGAGATCGTATGTCGCTGGGCACGCTGTACGACATTGTTCGGATGACCTGGTCACCGGTATTTGTGTTGCGAAAGTATTTGTATTTTGCTTCCAGGAGGGTTTCTACTCTATCAACAGTTGTGCTAATAACGATCCAATTGTGGTTAATAGACCAATTATCCGTGAAGCCGGAGTTCCTAAGCCAATCCTTGACGGATGCGAATGTATCCTCATGCGGTCGGAGCATAGCATTGATCTCTTCTTGCCTCATATGATTTCCGTAGGAGGGGTGTGAAGGAGTACTCATATCGAGCAGGACTCTTTCAAAGTCTGCGACGTTCTGCTGCTTCATATGGATGCGAAGCTTGATAGGGGTAGAAGGGTCAACATTTTTCCCGCTAACCTCTTCCCAACCACGGGGGATAGTGGAAAGCGACTCAAAGGTTTCATAGGAAGAAGATATTGAACTAAGAGGGTGGGCTTGAGATAAACCCAGCAATGCTGGAAAGGCAGCTAGTATAGTAGAGAAGCGCATCTTGAGCAGCAGGCTCACTCGATTCTGCACCGTTGGTTGGTTGTAGGTAAGTATTGTTCTCCAGTGCACTGACGGATACGCTCTGATTTTTATACCTGCGGAGTCTGCAGACTCAGGGTTATGATGGTTGATTAAAGAACGCATTTCATAAGATTCAATGACATAGGGTTGACCGACTTAATAAAGCAGCTGCGATATGGTATGTTTCACCGCATTTATCTCCGTTTGATCAGTGTAACCCTCAAGCATCTTTCTAGGCCCCTATTGTACTATGAAGCTAATCAGGGGAAAAAACGAGAATGTCGTTTCCCATTTCAAGTGCGGCCTATAAGAAATTGGGAGCGGGTCGGCCGAAGCCGTACCCTCACGACGGAGAACAGGGTATGCCCTGCGATAAAGCTCGCATTACGGAACATTTTGACCACTTGCTCGACAGGAGGAATCGGATAGCCAGAGGACAAGACCTGCCAATAAAGCTTGTCTATCCTTGGCCATTGCTTGTCGTCTTTGCGAGGTCGCCTGGGTTCTTGGAACAGATTGGCGTTCTAGCTTCTAGAAAGCGCTGGTGATGCGGTCTCGCCTTCTTCTTTGAGAAGGTGTCAGGGAACACTCGAATGGAGCCTTGTGTTGCGCTTAGTCAACAGCTTTGGAAATTAAATTGCGTGATGCTCTCTGAAATTGATGACACAAAAGTTAAATACGTAGGTTATCATTCGGCCTGGACGAGGTCTGTTCTTTCGTCCCTGCTGGCTCTCCCCTGGGGAACTTACTTTATGTTCCGTGTCACTGTGATCGCGTTGTCTTACTGTTGATACCTGCAGATCAAGTTCCCAGCTGTGATATCATGATATCGTGGATCCGGATGTGAGTTTAGCCTTCTATGGCCATTGATATCATGCATCGATCCCGCTTACGCATGGTAGTAGGATTCTAGGAGTCCATTGCAATGCCATTTCCCCCACGTCCCGAAATCGAGAAGGATTGCCATGCTGATGCATCGCGGAATCAACAGTTTTGTGGTAGCTTAGGCTAGAAGCTCAATCTGTTGCATTCTGGGTAGCGTTGTGTTGTGCTATCCACTTTGGCTCTTTTGTGTCCTATGTGTATACATCTGGACGGCAGGCTAGTAGTACGTGACCAAATCAACGTCGCTAACATCACCACGGTCCTGAAATAACAAACGGATTTTTTTTTTTTTTTTTCTTGAAAAAAGAAATAGCCTCGAGTCTTCCAAGGTGCAATTGATACCCCTGGATTTCCGCAATTTAACTTGCTAAAGCAGTGAAATTTTAATAATAAATAATAAGCATTGCCCCCCTCGACCTCGGATCTCACTTAGGCGAGGCTCTGAGCAGAGCCCATGTGCATACCATTATACATATTCGTCGCAGACTCGAGACGAGATTATTTCGTAGTGCCCTATCAATTCGATTCGACTTGGAAACGGTACAATAAAAAGTGATGCTGGTTGGTTGGGGTTTTTTTTTACACTTATACCGGGCCGACCGCAGTTATGCATTAATCGTGATCGGTTTGCGCGCCAACTCTAACATTTAAGATGATTGCGGTCCTATGTCCCCTCGGCTTAAGATTATTCCATTCAGGGGTCTCATGTGGCTGGCCGAGCATGCATCCGGTCGCAAAGCCAAGCCTCTCGGACCTATTTCTCCCATCGAAGCACAAAAACTTAGTGCGGGGAAATGAAACAAAAGGATGGCGGCGGCGCCTTGACAAGTTCGGCAAAAGTTCGGCAAATAATTTTCGTGAGCTATGGTCCCGACTAAAGAGGGTACCATTTTTCGATTGCTTTGTCGGGTACCCCGACTATTCTGTTGTTAATTCTTCTACTATGAGCTTTTAGCTTGATTGAATGCATTCAAAGAAAAGCGTTTCTCCATGCCCAGTTCGTTGCATGTTGAGCGTCACCAGATTTTACACAAGCCGTCCAATTTGTATGCTTTAAGACTGTAGGCTCTTTAAGACCTCGAATTGCTGATAAAAGATTTAAAAATCAACTTTTTCCTTCTTCAGAGCTAGAACACGCCAACCAAAGCGCCTTCTCCACACAATCTGCTTTGCGCTGGCATTATGATAAGGGTGCCAAAAAATTGAGAGAAAATTCATCTTGCCTCCGTGATATGCGCCGTGATATCACGAGGCAAAAATCTCGCAAAGCGGAAACCCACAGTTTCGCGACGAACGTTTTGGCATTCACATTTTTCTTGGTTTGTTCGGAGACACATCACCCACCAATCGCATTACAAACCTGGCCCCTCAAGACGAGGACCACCGATGTCAGCCATGCCCTGGCAGCTCTTCTTTCCGAACGGGTGTGGCGTGCATAAATTGTACCCAAAAAGCTTCGAAATAGAGGGTGTGTACCTTGGCTTTCGTACGCGAACTATGACGTTTCTTGTACCTCGTTTCCAACAAAAAAAATTTATTCACTAGGCGGGTGGAAGGTCGACCGCCTCCACTTCCCCAGATGAAAAGTGCTCAAGGGCTCTTGTTCGCTACCATCCTTGAACCTAATTAGCCACTCCTGGCTAAATCTTCCCCACTAGTGTTACATTACGACTCGTGGCCATGGGGAAGCTACCTCCGTTATATCTCCGCTAAGTGTGTTTTGGGTGCGATAATGTGCCTGTGCGTAGCTGGGATCCGGGGTGGATTTGGGGCACCCCAAGGCAGCAATGAAACCGTTTCGTTGTTGAAGATTTGAGCAAGCTGTTGTGCCTTCAAATACCTGTCGATCATAAAACTAATCATTAAGACAATCACCCTATCGTCCAAGGATTGTACGATGATAATCGTCGCATGCGTGACCCGGGATCCAGATATGAAATGGCGTCGCTGAAGCTACATGCTGACAGGGTACGAGTACTGGGATTTCTCTTATTCTCGTACGAGAAATGATATCAATAATTTTGGTCGCATGAGGCCCAGCGTGCGGAGATCACTATAAATATAGGCTATGAGGGCCCTTCTGTGCGGAACTTGCGAATGTTTCCCAGGTCTAAAGAATTTCTACAAGTACGGACTGAGGCGACCCTTCAAGTTTTATAGAAATTTGGTCACTATCTCGAGTCCTGCAAGAATGTGGAGAATTACTAATGGTAAGTTAGCTTTTAGCAGAAATCTAGAACAGAGAGTTGCTTCTCTCGGGCAGATTAATCTGATGCACATGTTGTATAGTTTACGCGATCTGTCTGATCGCCTCCTTGGGCGGCGGGCTTTTTGGCTTCGATATAAGGTGAGTTGACTGAAGCCTTGCTGCTTTTCCAGGAATATAGCCTGACAGGGTGTGTAGTTCTATGTCTGGTGTCCTAGGCACTCAAGCTTATATTCGATACTTTGACAACCCCCTAGACTATCGGGTAAGTCATGCGAATTGTTGTTAGCTGTTTTCTATTGTCGACGCGTGACTGACTTTTATAAAGCAAGGTGGTATTAGTGCTGCTATGCCAGCCGGTTCTTTTGCTGGTTCTGCGGCTTCCTCTTTCATTGCAGATAAATTCTCTCGAAAGACCTGCCTTCAGATCGCTTGTATCATCTGGACTATTGGTGCCATGTAAGCATTCCTATTCAGTGAGGCTATCCAAGTTGGTTTCAAAGTGTATTGACTGTTGTATGAAGAATTCAAGCAGCTTCTATAAATGTTGGAATGCTAGTCGCTGGGCGTATCATCGCTGGCTTCTCCGTCGGTATGGCGTCGTCGATGGTCCCCGTTTATCAATCCGAAATCGCTCCAAAGGAAATTCGTGGTCGCGTCGTCTCCTTACAACAGTGGGCGATCACTTGGGGTATTTTAATTCAATACTTTATCCAATACGGTTCTTCTTTTGTTTGCGGCGGCGCCGACAATCCAGACCAGTGCACTGCTGCCTTTAGGATTCCATGGGCTGTTCAAATCTTTCCAGCTGTCATCCTGTGAGTACCGGAGACCCATGTTAGGATACCGCATAGAACCTTTATGGCTAATGATTGTTGCTAGCTTTGTTATGCTGTTCTTCTGCCCTTATTCTCCACGTTGGTTGGCCTCTCGTGACCGCTGGGAGGAAGCAAAACAGATCCTTGCCGACCTCCATGCCAAGGGGGACATCAATAATGCCAAAGTCGTCGCCGAATTCATCGAGATTGAAGAAGCCATACGATTCGAACGAGAACAGCAAACTACCTCGTGGCAGGACTTGTGGGCACCAAAGATTCGAAAGAGGGTGTTCCTCGGAATCGCCATTCAGGCTTGGTCCCAACTTACTGGCATGAATGTGTTGATGTACTACATCGTCTATGTTTTCCAGGGTGCCGGTATCGACGATCCTCTTCTCCCAGCTTCCATCCAATACGTCATCAATGTCGTTTTAACGCTCCCCGCAATATTATTCATCGACAAGGTTGGACGCCGTCCTCTGCTTCTCGCTGGGTCTTTCTTCATGATGACGTTCCTCTTTGTTACCGGCTCCGTTCAGGCCGTGTATGGTGAACCGAACGACGACCCGGAGTCCGCAACTACTTGGGTGATGAGGAACAAGGATAGTCAATCCAGTGCAGTTATTGCCTGCTCTTATCTTTTCGTCGCTACCTTTGCTACAACTTGGGGCCCTTGCTCCTGGACCTATCCTTCTGAGATCTTCCCCATGCGTGTCCGTGCCAAGGCGGTCTCGCTCGCAACCATGTCAAACTGGCTCTGGAATTGCGTTTTGGCCTTTGCAGTTCCACCGCTCCTTCGATCTATCAACTGGAAAATGTACTTTATCTTTGCTTCATTCAACGGGGCAGCTTTAATCCACATGTTCTTCACCGCCGAAGAAACCAAAGGTAGGACTTTGGAGGAGATGAATGAAGTGTTTGCAGGAAGCTGGTGGAAAGCATGGGAGAAGAAGGATACATCTAGTAGATTGGATAGAGAGATTGCCGAGATTAAGGGAGGTGCTATACATGATGAGAATGTTGAGAGGAAGGCTTTGCAATGAATGTCTCCATCCGTGTTCTGGGATGACAAGATCTGAATTGATATGAAATGATGTCTATGTATGCGAGTTTAGCTTATTAAAGCCCAGGGAAATTTCTATGTAAGTGCCGCCTGTGGGATATAAAGTGATTAAGCAGATGAGGCGTGCTTTAAATTTCCTAGCGCATTGATGCAGCTGCTCTATGTACCTACACGTATACACGCTGGCTACTTGAAGTTTGGTTGTTGCAGATTTTGCGTTGTAGGCCAAACAAAATTATTGCCACAGTTCTCTCCAGCCCGAGCTCTCCCTTCGAAGCCAAAGGATGCCCTCCAGACCCCGCATCTCGGCTCTGCGCAGCCCTTGCTATTTGACAACAAAATTGTCCCCTCAAGTAAGTAACTTCAGAGCCAATAGAACAGGAATAACTTGGGCTAGCCAGAAATGAAGAGCAATACCAATTACTTATTTACTTACTTGCTTGTTCGCTTGTATACTTTTTAGTTTAGTCTCCAAGCTAGGCTATAAGTGGACTCTGCACGGCATGTCTCTCGTGTTGGTCACCTCATTGCCGTGCGGTTTGTCCAAGGCCTCAGATTCCTTTTAGATTATCCCTTTCTTTGTAGTTACTTAAGCAAGCAGGTATCTTGTGATGCTAGAGATAGGTATTCGACGGCTTGCTCACAAGCTACGAACCGTGCTGCTGCAGAGATATGCAGAAACAAGTGAACTTTAATGCGCGCGCGCGTACGTGATGGGTCCTATACAACACATCTTTGCATTTCGGTGGGAGCAGTGGCCGTAGGGTTAATAATAGTGTGCTTGGTATATCCGCTTGAAAAATCTATTTGAAATGTACCGGAAGCAAATGCTATGCTTGTTATCTCAAAGCGGGAAGCTGCAGATGACACGCATAGCCAACTTGAGGGATCGAGCAAGACCGTAGCTAGCTTAGAACGCCCGGATCCTGCGCGAGACTTCTCTCCTCAAAAATTTCCAGCCTCGCGAAGGCTCTATGATTTCTTTTCCAGCTCGGCCCCCTTTGCAAAGATTTATATTTAAACCAAATAAGCACATGGTCTGTGATTAGGAAGGCAACTCCACAATCGTTGCAGAGAGGGATCGAGAAGGATCCCATCATATCACCTCTTATAAATTCGTCGGATCGTGAACATCTCGATCTTCCAGGGTTGCTGGATACGTTACATTTTCTGTTGATCTCTACTATCCTAGATATCATTTCCAGCATACTACCGGTCGCTCGATCAGTTACGAAAACTCCAGGATTATAATTATCTTTATCGAACTACATTTGCGATATCCTCCGAGCTTCAGATAAAAGGCTGCCTAGATTCCGTAAGTCGTGTCAAAATTAAAAGCTACACTGAAAATTAATAGCCTCCGCATTCTTCCTCCTTGAATACACTATCCTTATGTTCTCAACACATACTCTACTATCCTCCCTTGATTCTTCAATATGATTTATTTGGTAAATATAGTCTTCCTAACCATTAGAACTATTGATTCTACAAACAGAGGCCATTATCCGATATCCCGTTACACCTCGTATTGACCAAAAGATTGCACGTTTCGGATCCGTTAGAACGCTGCGCGTGCGGCACTTTCCTGGACAAATTCCAAGATGGCCCAAAATATAGGGTATCCAAATTACGGGAACCAGGACGGGCAGCCGGAGCCTTATAATTTTGGCGCTCCGGCACAACAATACTCCCCGCGAATAAATCGCTATAGCCCGCGGTGGCCACAAGTTACGGAACCGGCCAATCCATATGGGCAAATGCCCCAACCGCCGCAACCTAGCCCATATAATCAGCTGAACCAAACAGCTGCGTATACAGGAGGCGTCGTTGGACCCGGGGCTGTCAATAATAATCCATTTGTCAATGGGTATCGACAACCTGCCGAGTCCCGTGTGGCAGCTAACTCAACGTCTTCTGCCTATTCTTGGGTATCTGGGTTTGACAGCACCACTGCGAATGGAGGTGGAAATATGAACCGTGGAGCAAGAATGAGAATGAGCGAACCACGTAAAACACCTTCATTACCACAGCATCAGCATAATACGACACCTGGTCCCCTAGATACAGGATTTCCTGGACATTTCGAATACACATTATCTGAGCCTTGGGCTACCCCCAAATCATACATTGACCCTATTGGTAGTGGCCTTGGTGGTGTAGATGCAACAATGACAACTGCTGAACAGCCTCAATCTCCTTTTTTCGACAGTCCGGCATGGAGTCCCCAATACCACGGCTCTTACTCGGCAGCTAGTCCAACAACATTGTACAACAGTAATAATCCCTACGCACTCACGAATAGTGGCAACAGCTTAGCCTCGAACTTTGGTTTCCAGCAAGGACCGGATAATGATATACCGATCAATGGCGCACCAGGATCGTATACATACACTGCAAGCCAATCTACCAATTCCCATCTTAAACAAGGTATTTTCAATTATCTCCTTGCAAATGACTAAAAATGCCACCTAAATAGCCAGAGAGATGCTTACCCACATTCTTGATAGCGGGAGCAAGCTGGCTGGATGCCGTACCGCCATTTGTCCCAGAGGACTTAAAGCGCGTTCGGGACTATTTCACAGAGTTGTTTGGAACGAAAAGGAAACAGCAAGCAGCCTGTCCGCACGTTAACGAGAACATTGCTACGATCATCTACACAATCAAAACAGAAGAGCGTAAAAAGTCACCCAGTCTCTATACCCAGACGGGGAACACATGTTCCATCAAGTGTCAGGATCCGGAGTGTAAAGGGATTGTTTGTCTAGGATGCAGGGAAAAGATTGGAAATTTTAGGAACTCCCGCGCCTTGGAGTCCCATAGCTGTGTGCATTCACACTTTATGTCCGCCGTTGTGGTTCTTGCAAGGATAGATGCTAGATGGCTCTTAAAAGAGCTTCCTCAGTCCAACTCCGCATCAAAAGACCAAACACCCGCAAATCCTATTCCTGGATTTTCACGGCCGTTTCATGGATCAACCAATCCGCGCGGCGTTGGCTACGGAGATGGAAATTATGGGAGAGTGACGAACTACAAAAGGCCTGCTAAGTCTGCAGCGAAGCTCAGACAGGAATCTGAGGACAACAAGTGCCTCGCCAATTTATTGAAAGCTTTATCGGCGCTTCTAACCGAGAAACCTGGAGACTATTCTGTTATAAGCCTACTCGCTGAGAGAGGGGCTATTCTAACATCTACCATCAAAGTCACCTTTTTGCCGGAGATAATTCAAAGCTTGGTTCGAAATGACTCCATCATGGATATCGATGCTGCAGATACTTGGGACCTTTATACGGCTTGCATGGAGCTCCTGCGTGCCTTTTCGGAACATGAGCCGCTTTTAGATCTCCTCGTTTCCCCTCTCCAGGAAAAGAAGTCATCACCTGGCCTCGCAAACTTGATAAGAGTGCCTGAAAAGACTTCTACGTACCCATCCACTAGAGCTGTGAGGCGGGTAGGCTTACCAAAACCGCCAAACCCAGTCGACTTTGCCATCCGTAGAGGTATTGAAGGTCTTGCCACACCAATCATACAATCCCTCGAGAAACTCGTAAAGCAATGCCAAGCGTTTATGAACAACGCTACCCGAGTACAGACTGGAGACGACGAGGACACTCAAAAACTTCTGGCTTTTTGTATCGATGTCGACGGTACCGCCATCCATCTCAATCGTCGAGCTGAAGCCTTGAAGTTGAAGAAAGAGGCTTCTCGGCCCCAACCAACCTCCGCAATGACCAACGCTCACCTTGCCTCTCTACCATCAGAGATGTTGGCGCACCCATTATTTGCAAATTCAAGGTCCTTCATGGCGCCTGTAGCCCCTCGAAGCCCGTTTGAGATTCCTCAGGATATTATATCCGAGTGCAAGAAAGCTTTAACATCACATCTACAGTTCAAATTCTCTGCCGAAGTTGCGAAAACACATGCTGCTTCTGCACCTGTTCAGCCATATGGCGTGGCTGCCGTCGCAACCGCTCCACACCCTGGCAGAATGAAACGTCTAATTAAAGAACTAACCGTCCTCTCTACTACGCTGCCTGAAGGTATCTTTGTCCGTGTCCAAGAGGACAAGCCTGAGTTGCTCAAGGCTCTCATTATCGGACCGCAGTCAACGCCCTATCATCTCGGGCTCTATGAATTCGATTTTACGATCCCGAACGACTATCCGAATAGTCCACCTAGTGTTTCATTCAAAACGACCGGCGGTGGAACAGTTCGATTTAATCCGAACTTGTATCAATGCGGTAAAGGCAAGTCACTCTCCTAACCTCCAGATTACGCCACAATAGGTCCAAACGAATTATGGTACTAACATCGAAACCTTCAGTGTGCTTATCAATTCTGGGAACATGGGATGGAGCCGCTTCCGAAAAGTGGCAGGCAGGGAAATCCACACTTCTTCAAGTCCTTGTCTCCATTCAAGCTATGATTCTGTGCGAGGAGCCGTACTATAACGAACCTGGTTACCAAAACAACGCAAACCCGACAGCGTCGAAAAATTATAATGAGAATGTCCAGCTACAGAGCATGCGATACGCCATGAATGAATGGTTGTCACATGATGGGCTGTGGAGTGTAAGTTCTCTTTTATGTACCCCATACGTTGACATCTATATTGACTCTACGAAATGACAGGATGTGGTTCAAAATCACTTCCTCTCCCAAACACCGGAGATCCTGACAACCACGGCCGGTTTTGTCGCTACGGGAACCGATGGAGCTCCTGACCCTAGCAATGACTGGAGTTTCGTAGTACAGCCGGGTTCGGTGGCATTCAACGGAGGAGTGGTCTCAGCCGGCAATTCCTCGTCCTCGACAAAGTCGGCCATGCAAACTGCTAGGGATGATCTGCAGAATAATATGAAGAACAAGCTGCCGATCTTTTTGAAGGCAGAGCCTTGGAAGGAGAAGGCCGAATCTTAGGAATGGTTATTCTAATTGCTATTACACGTGTCATATATCATTTTAAATTTTGGGCGTTCCGTAGACCTAAGTCAGTAAGGATTATGCTGCTCTATGCTGAGAATGGAAATTAGGAGTAGCGGCTGGCATGAAATTGGGAACCAGGGACTTGTGGATCTGAGTACGGATTTAATATTGCTATCCGCCCACCATCTCGGACAAGAAGGTGGATAACTAATAGGGATCGTATACCAACATTGCAAACCTTCTTTCTTAAACAGGAACTTATAATCACCAATCTGTATCCGATGCCTAAACAATCTGGAAGTGAGCATATTAGTCCGCGCATCCGTGGTGTCGGCAATCGATAAAAGGAACGCCTAGGCATAGAAGGCATCTGCGGCCATAACTATATCATTATAGGCAACAAAGCTTCCTCAATTTTCGGCTCCGGGTTCTTGCCTTGTCGTTCATACGCGTCTTTACCTCTCTTTGGGTTGATGCGTCTGGTGAAGCACTGCTTACGACGGTCAATTCCTGAGGATTTGGAGGCGCGAACTGTCACTCGGTACAAGGACATTATAACAACCCACAGTTTGTCCTTACTATCGCCCTACGTCCTCGATAGAAGGCTGTGCTTTCTCGGCGCCACCCCATTTCTCGGTTCTAGAAAATAGCCTAAAACCGACATCGTAATGCTATGAAATGCGAAAGACGAATGTGAAATAAAGTACCAGTGAACAACGCACAAATTGCAACACTCTAAGCATGAACTGCCTCTCAACCCCCGTAAACGAGGTAGCTAAGCCTCCATAAGATATGCAAGGCCCGATTGCTAAGCTATCAACTTCCCGTTGACAGCTGAGGTTTTCAAAAATATGGCTAGCATTTTTTGCAGTGAATAGTAGGGATCATCTAACAAGTTGCTCTAGTGGCGTATGCGGGATTAACGTAACCCTTCCTTGCCGGCCGTGGTTCCAATAGATGTGATACGTCACCGCAAAGAGGCTATGTTTGCTCAGAGCTCTGAATTTATTCTGTGAGCTTAATTGAAGGATATAAGCGGGCTTTTCCTAGTAGATATAAAAGAGGCTTGCCTCGAGGCTGGTTGGGCCCCCGCCCGAGGTCACCACTCACTCTTAAGTAGTACACACTCAGAGCAGCGAACCACCCAGTACCTCAAGGTAGAAGTCAAAATCAGTGTATCAGGATTTTCTAAGCTAACAATGTTATTAGAACCTAGTAAATATTTTTACAACTCCCAAAGCATCTCTTCCGACATAGGATGATTCCCATAAATTCTCCTAGCTTCGTGGACCATTATACGTATACCATTAGGTACACTGGATTTGGTTTCCAATCTCCACCAATCCTCATCTACCACTATGATAAAGACCGAGGATACCCTTCCGTTGAGAACGGAGAGATACCTTTGCCAGCTTTCGAGATGAGCCGCGTCAAAGACAAACTCCAGCTTTCAACAGCCGACGCTGCAGGCACAAACATCACTGTTCTTTCATACCTCAAGAATCAAAAGATCGAGATTCGCGACCGCTCCGAGCTTTTCCCTGATAGTCAGGTTTTACAGACCATCGAGATCGAGTGGTACTCCAAATACTCCGAGCCAAAGCTGTTTGATATGAAATTCCCTGGCGGCAGGGTATATCGCTGGTGGTCGGCTGGCGATGGGGTATTCGAGCTTGTCGACAAATCAAAGGACTCAATAACCAAGGACGCGGTTCTAGCGAGGATCGCAGGCGCCGGTGGAGACGACAAAACGGTGTTACTAATCTCTATTGCAGCCGGAGCATGCGAAAGTGGAGGTGACTTGACTGATAAAATAATTTTATCAAGTGCCTTTGGTGTTTTGAAGAGATGTGAGCGCAATCTGGTGAAGTTTGGATGGTTTGACGCGGGCGGCCAGGCGAAATCCAATGGGTTCATAGATATATTCACAGGACTAGGTACTATCTTCCAATGAGATTAGAAAGGATTAGAAAATAATGAAAGTATTTGGATAATATCACAAACAGCCCGTACATAAGGCTTAGTCACTCATTGCCTGCAGGGTCTACAAGTTCTGCTCTTCGCAATACTGGGTATATTTGTCAGTTATGTCTGTGCTTCGATTTATTTTCGTGCTAAATATATACAATCGTGTTGAACTACATGTAAAGATTCGCACCTCCTCAAGCAATAGCGCTATATACAGACTGGAAGAAACTTATATACAAAAACAAAGGGGGTATAAGTAAATACAATCAACAAGAATTGGGATATCATTTGGGTATCAAGAAGAATAAGCGCCTATGGCTCTCAGAGTATTGTAGCACGCCTTATAAGGAAAGAAGTCGAAAGATAAATTTCAGACGAAATGGTATCGAGCATTTGGTATCTGTATTTGGAAACAAAGAAAGTATTCGTGCTATCATAGCGATAGCGGTGATTGGTAGCCATTGTAGAAACGATATAATTGATATATCGTAAACATCAGGAACTGCCGATGTCAATAAATCTCGACATTAGTCTATTCGGATTTTGGAGCGAAGCCGAATTGTTTATTCTCGTAGTCAAAGACTGAGAAGAAGGCTTTGAAGAAGATGTCGCCGTAGATGTACATGTCACCGTCGTAACCCTGGAGAGCACCAAAGCAGGTCTTGGACCCCTCTTCAATTGGAGCGTAGTTCATCCACTTTCCAGAGATGGTAGCTTTCTTGTCTCCAACGGAGATGGTGATATCTGGGAGCTTGGTGCTGCAAGGGAAAGTGTATCCACCCTGCTGCTGGTCGTTCTTAGCTCCCTTGACGCCGGAATAGTATTCCTTGGTGATCTGGTTGGACATCAAGAGAAGGGTGGTGCCGGTATCAGCAATGGCGGTGGCACGATCGCTCTTGGTCTTGTTGTTCACAGTGTATGAGTTTGCGGTAAATTCCCAGAAGCCGTTGCTGTCATCGATATCGGTGTACTGAATCTTTCCAGTGTACTTCGAGTCGTCAATAGTACCGAAGTCGTAAGACCCAGCCTCTTGGTGTCGAAGATCGGCAGTTAAAACACCAGAGCTTAATCCGCTCATAGCGTTCTCAAAGAAGGTCTTTTGCTGTTTTGGCTGAACGGTATTAATGGAACCGAAAGCGAGGCCGACAAGACCATCAGCAAAGGTATCTTCCTGGAAGCTTTCAGAAATGGTCTTGGCAAGTTCGACAGCCTGATTCTTGACCACGGTATCCCCGATGCTGACGGTATCCGTATATACAGTACCACTAGCGGAGGAGCCGTCACCATAAGAGATCTTCCAACTGGCGCCCTTTATTTGCTTTGCCGTGGAGCCTGGTTTGTAGATACCATGACCGCTTTGTTGGGTCTTTGGCAAAAGGCTAGAGAATACCCACAAGTCGGCACTTCCCGTGTCGAAGTTCAAGCTCAACTTCTGGCCTCCTACAGTTACGGGGCAGACATATTGAATGTCATACTCTCCAGGATTTGCCTGGACAGTTCCATCATCCCTTCGTTCGAGTTCTCTGAGGGCAGATGGGATCTCAAGGTTGTACTTGGCTAGGACTCTTCGGAGAGCCTTCTTGCCATTTGGTTTGAATGTTGGATTTGGCAATGCCCTGACCTTAAAGTTGCCGCCGGTTCTCTGGCCAAATCTTCCTGGCCCGTCTTTAAGGTCAATTCCAGGTGAGACATTGATTGGCGGAACGAGAGGGACAGCTAGAGCCCCCATAACAGAGGCCGCAATAAGAAGAGATTTGGTAGCAACCATTGTGACGATACTTTGAGGCTATCAGGTTTGGAGCGGGAGTTTTAGCTCTGAATTTAAAAATGCTGATATTTTCGCTTGTCAAAGCGATTCTCTTGAATCTAAAAAGAGGTATGGGTCGCAAAACCGTTGATAGAGAAATGGACAAGATGATCGGATGAGCTGGGGACAGAAAAGGTCCTCATTAAGCTCGAGAATATGTGCCTTTTATAGACAGATATTGTACTCTCTCCGCCCGCGTATGGGACTAATATGATATCTCAGCTCGGGTTCATGAAATCCGATATCGCACCGTCCGAACAATAGCCGCTGAGCCCGTATCTGGCGGTGTGGCCCCACTGTATAAGTCCAACTTCCAGAAGCATGCCCGCAGCGTGCCGTTCCCCAACCTACTGAAACAACCTGGACGGTTGACATAGCCAAGATTCTTGGAAGCACGTTTCCAGAATCGGAAACCCGGATGGGCAATATGACAAGCTTTCAAAGTGGGGCGGACGGGATCTTGTCGCACGTCATCCTGCTCAAATGTCACCTTTTCCATGGATGAGAGATTCGGAATAGATTCGAAACGTATCATCCCGCATATTTGACGGCTCAAACGTTGTGAAGCTGCCAGGAACTAACGGGGATCTACGAATCTAACCATCTGATTACAACTTCCTAATCGCGTAGCAGTCAGTACGTAAGTCGTGCCCAGGCAACTAGCGAGAAGATAAGCTTTCAAGCGGACTGTAGGAATCACAAGCCAAGAATCTTTTGCGGAGAATTTATTGAACACAATATCATCAACCAAGGTTCTACGAAGAGTTTCTGTGTAGGTATTCCTAGTTCTAATGGTACTTGCTAAACTATTCGGATACGTCTTGCCGGCAAGGCACCCATTTTTAATTAGACATAGGTCCGTTAATTATAATTTGGCTTGATGGCTTTTTGTAAGATTGAATATGTAAAGTTATTCACGGGCTGACAAAATAATGACTGGTCACCCGGATAGGCACAATCCCCGAGTTATGCATGAAGAATAATATTCATAGAACCAAAAAAAGGGTATCGATGCATCCTAATTAAATAGAGGGTTCAAATATAGCTCTTAAATTCCGTGCTATAGGGTGTGCGACTGAACGGCTACCCTTTGGTCTTCTCTTCCCCGCATTTCTAGTCTTGAGATGCTGTCATCCCATAGACAAATACACCGTTTCAGCCCCTGTCTAGCGGGGAGCCAATTTGCTGAATGCTGCATTAGTTTAGAACCGGAATCTTACGTGCGATGCGATGAGTTCTCTTTCACATTTATAGAATTTCGAAAGTCCCTTTCCTCCATCTTGGTTTACAAATCTAGTGGTTAACGAGCTCCCAGAATATATCCTCAGTGCCGCGGTGTTTTATGAGTGGACCATTGTTGCACCCCGACATACACAATACTCTCCAGATAAATTGTCGGCAGGCAAGTCTTATGAGATCTGCAATGTATAGCTATATGTCCTTCTAGCCCCTATCATCTTGCTTCAAAGACACCTTCCAAGAAGGGCAGCTTGCGAGATAGTTCCTTCTCGAGCAATGACCTGACAGAGTGCAGAATTGTGTTGTTGTCGGGGGTATCATATTCCCAGCTAAGCGCGTTTCGGAAAGTAGAAAGACTCGCGGTCGATCTCCAAATCAGGAAACTGTATGTTGTTTCCGTCCAACCAGGTGGTACCCTGCTCTCCTCATAGCGCCCCAAGTGATATCTAAACTTTAATTCTAATTACCCGTATACGGCCGTGGTATTATATGCTGAAAGTCTACTCCTACGGAATGAACCGTAACTCTTATGGGTTGCATGAATAGTGTGGGTGGAGAATATCCAGGACGTAACTCGTTGGCTTCATCTCTCTATCATTAGAGTCACTTATAACAATATAGATAAGCAGTTGTAGTTACTAAGATGATGCCAGGCCAGGAGCTTGATATAATATCGGATTCGAGAAGGTAGCTTCCCAAAGCCTCTCGATTTCAAGGATGAGAGCTTTCCTTCCTCACCCCCCAATGCTTGTATCTATCGGATTATCATATGTTGCAACAATATCCTCTACGCTACGTTACTGATCCATCCCTGCATTTGAGCGGCCGGCGGGGAGATTGTTGCAGGTTGTGGATGACAGGCTGACCAGTACTGTGTTGATTCTAGTGCATATTAAAATCACGAGCATTACGTATATATATGCCTCATTATTATATAGAGCAGAAAAGTAAGTAAATTTCTTACACACCTAGAAACAGTCTCGTAAGATCTTAAATGCCAACATAAATAACTTGCAAATATCACGCCTTTTCCAGCACATACCCCTTCCCAAAATCCCAATAAAATACGCCTTAAGGCCAAACAAACCAAAATTTCGTACAAATACACAAAAAACCAACTTTTGCCGTGGCTACCCCATAAATCATTCGAATAAGACCAGGACTATCTGTTACTTATGAACTCAAGCCCATCACTTTTTTACCTCGTTGTCGTAATGGTGGTGGTGTTGGAAAACTACCTCGTCCATCCAGACGGGAAAGCTCCTGTGTCTCTTCTTTGGCTTCTCCTCTTTCGCGTGAGGTGCCGCAATACCGAGACTCTTATTCGTTTCCTTGAACGCCTCGAATACGCTCTTGGTCATAGATCTTTCCTTGTGTAACTTGTGTCGGTAGCTGTTTTTACCAGCATCCCTGGCAGGAATGCTGTCATGAATCTTATGGCAGGTCTGGCAGTAACGAGGGTCTTCCGTAATAGAGCTCGGAAATCCGCTAGAAGAGCCCGGTGCTCCTAGAGAAGCGGAGTAGTGATGCACATCGTGGTAAGAGGCTACAAAACTTTGAGCGTTAGATATCGCAGTTGATGGCCGAGTTTGGTCCCCGGGATGGTCTTCAGTGGAGCTGCGATTGCTCTCGTTTTCGTACCGAACCCCTGGCTCATCCACAGAAATAGAGGGAATGGAAGCTTCATATGGATTTGGGGTTCCCTTGGAGGCGAGGGGAGTTTTGTCCTCATCGGTGCCTTGTTGGCTTAAGTGAAGTTTCTGTTTATGCAACTCATTAGCTTTGCTCGCTGCCAGCTTTAGACCAGGGTTCCTACGTACCTCACTAGTAGGGGACTGCTCTGGCCCCTCGCTTCCGCTCGGAGTAGATGGGCGACTGGTAATTTTCTTAAATTCTTCCATGGCACGGGCAAGGTTGGACCTCAATGTCTCCAGTTCGTTCCGTTGATTTTCCAGATCCACTTGCCACTCCGCCAGTTCTTTATGTTTTACGTTGATTCCCTCCTTGGTTGACTGGTGTTCTTCCCCTTCTCTCTCAAGGGAATCCTGAAGCTCCTGTAAATCCTTTTCTCTTCGGTCCATTTCTGCAGTCCTTTCCATTTCCCTCCGAGTTATCTCCTGTTTCAAATCTACCAATTTCTGTCTCTCTTCGATGCGAATAGCATCGGAACCGTTTTTTCGGTCATCAAACGCTCTCTCGGATTCCTCGACTCGCCGTTTTCGAGTATCCAGTGAGTCCTCTAGATCCTGGAGGTCACTGATACGGGCTTCGAGATTACCTTCTCGTATGACAAGTGAAGTTTCGAAATCGGCGATTCGCTTGCTGAATTCTGCTTCTCGAGTCGAAAGGGATTCCTTTTGCCGTTCTACTTCGAGGGATCGCTGGCTTAGGTCTTGCTCGAGAGAAGAGATCTTCTCCATTTGCTCCTTAAATTTCTTATCGTGGTCGAGTATTTGAGCTTTCAAAGTCTCATCCGCTCTTTCGATTACATCTTCTCTTGTAGCTATTTCTGCAATTCGGGTTTCGTGAACAGTATCTAACTCGACACTGCGAGCATTAAGTGTTGCCTCAAGATCAATTAATGTGGACTCTTTGCTGCTACATTCCTTGAGTCGTGTCTCAATTTCGTCCTCATGAATCTTTGCTTTTGCATTGAGATCGTCTTCCAAATCTCTCAGCGCCTGTTTGCGAGAGTCTATTGATGCTTCTTGGCTAGACCTTTCAGTTTCCAAGGCCTGTTGTGTCGTCTCCAGCTCCCGATTTCGTATTTCGAGGTCTACGAACCGGCTATCCAGATCCTTTTGTTTTTGCTCAAGCATTCCCTCCTTGGTATCGAGCTCTTGCTGTCGAGCCTCTGCTCGCTCAAGTTCCCGAGACGATGTCTCTTGATAGATCCTTCCTCTTTCTTGCAGTGACGCTTCTTTGGCCGCGATGGCTGCTACTTGTTGGTCGACCTCTTCTTGCGCTTTATTTATCTGTTGCCTGGTTTTCTCTAGGCTTTCTTGTTGTAGCTTGATATTTTCCATAATGTCCCCTTGCTCTTGTTCCCGCTGTTGGCATTCGGTCTCCAGTTCGGACCTTCGCTTCTCTAGATCAGTCTCGATACTACGTAGGACATTCTGCTTTGCTTCGTGTTCTTCTGCCTGGGTCCTTATTTGACGCTCCAACTCGGCTCTCATATCCGATAATTCGTTGGATTCTTTTGCAACCTTAGCTTTAATATCAGAAGCTTGAGAATCAAGCCGACCCTTGAGGTCATCTAATTCCTCAGCTTGAACCCTAAGTTGGGCCTCGCGTTTCGATATGTCGGCCTCCTTGCCTGTCAAAACTCTCGCTTCTGTGCTAAGAGTTTCTTCCTTCGATGCGACGGCTGCTGCCCTTTCTTGGAGGGCGGTATCGGTTCTTGCAGCATTCGCCTCTTTCTCAGCCAACTCGGCCTCTCGCTTAGCTAGGTCGAATTTGATAGCCTCTAAGGAGGAAGAGGCTTCATCGAAATCTCTCTTCTGAGCCGATAGCTGCTCGACCTTAGTGTTGAGGTCCGCCCAAGCATTGGCAAGCTGAGTCTCCTGGGCTGCGATCAAGGCCAACGATTCGCCAAGGCTATCCCGTTGTTCATTCAACTCGGCTCCTTGAATAGCTAGCGCTTGGCTAAGACCCTCTAGTCTAGACTCCTCGGCCTGAATGGCAGTTTCGCGGGCAGAAACTGACACCGCGGTCTCTGCCAGTTTCTTTTCTTTGGTTTGAAGCTCGGCCTCACGAGCCACCAGCTGAGCAGATTTTTGATCGATATCGGTCTGCTTGTTGTCGAGAGCGTCACCGCGGGTGGCTAGAGCGAGGGAGGACTGTTCCAACTGAGATTCATATTCCTCGAGCGTCCTCTGGCGATCGCTTAATTCTGACTCTGAACTTTGACAGGCCGACTCTCGCCCAACTAGAGCATTCTCTCTATCCGCAAGCGTCTGTCGAAGGCTGGCGAGTGATTCTGTATCTTCTTGATCTTTCGCCTCCCTCATGGTGAGGGCTTCTAGATCATCCTTCAATTGTTTTTCGCGTACGTCTAATTCTACTTTTGCACCACGCAACTTCTCCTCTATCTGTTGTAGTCTAGTGGTTTCCTCGTCCCTTTTTTCCTGTAGTTTAGCAATCAAAGCATCCTTCTCGCTTATCCTCTCCTCATGGGATTGCAATGCATGGCTATTTTCTCCTTTTAATTCCTCAATAGTAATCGCATGTCTCTGTAACTGTTCCGTTAGATTGTCAATTTGTTGCTGGGATTCAGTCTTTTGGCTGAGGGCGTTGGCTTCGGCTGTGCTTATCTGACTTTTCATGTCTTCCCTGGCGTGTAAGTATTGAGCTTTTAGTGTATCGCTAACAATACTAGCTTGGTGAAGACGACTTCGCAGGTCGGCTGTTTCTTGCTGGCTAGTCTCAAGTTCTGATTTCAAGCTGCTAATCTGGGCGGCGCTTTCGGTACGCAGAGAAGATAGCATCTCATCCGCTTCCTTTTTGCTTTGCTGAAACTCTCGCTTCAAAGATTCGATCTCCTGCCTCGTGGCGACCCTGAGAGACTCAATGAGTTCATCCTTTTCCGATAGCCTAAGCTCTGCCGCGTTGGAATCAATAAAGTACATTTCGTTGAGCCTACTGATAGTCTGTCTCAGCTTATCCTGCTCTTCCAAGCTGCTTGCAACCTGTTTCTCGAGATCCCCCGTCAGATCCTCAGCTGTTCGTCGCATATTTTCGACTTCTCTTTCGTGTGTTTCGTTGAGTTCTGCGATCAATGTCTCTAGATTGGAGATTGATGTGGCCTGTGTCTGCTCTCTCTCCTTCAAGCCACTGATCAGAGCATCGTATCCTTCATTTTTCATCTTTAGCTCAAAAAATTGTTTCCTGAGGTTATAGTAGAGGGGCTGCAGCTTTCGTGATAAGACAGAATGGTCTATGTCTTCCTGGTCGATACCCTCAGGCTGTATGGCCTCCTCCAATATACCCCCAAGATCCTCCCTCACCAGCTTGTAATGTTCAATCAAATACCTAGCACATTCATGCTCCTTTTCCAATCCTTGTTTGCCCCTTTGCTCCATTTCCGACCGCAAAATCGCAATTTCGGCTTGGAGTTGCTCTATCAACTCCCTTTGCTGATTCTTGATTGCTTCTTCGGCTGCAGCTTGCTCGCTGCTTTCCGTGTTGGTGTATATCTGACTGAGTCTACGGCCGGCATCATAGCTTCTTTCCGAGTCTGTTTCGGAACCAGCATCGCTCCGAGTGGAATTGGTGAAGAAGATGTGGGAAAGGCTATCTGTCTTTGCATACCTTGGACGGGATGCAAGAGGGTCGGCATCGTTCTCTTCATTTCCGACAAGTGAATACAACGAAGGGCGTTTGCTGCTGCTTGTACTATTTCTAGAGCTTGTATGAGACCTGACTGATGAAACTTGGCTCCAGTCGATCGAGGAAGTGGAACGTCTCCACTTTGCGTAGCTTTGCCTCTGTCTCCCACCCATGGGGATCATTTTGAAGAAAACTTCGACATGGTCCGGATTTGAGAAAGTTCGGACAGATCCCGAAGGGGTGCTTGTCCTGTCAGTAGATGCATCATTGCGACTAATAGAGCTACTACGGCTTGATGAATCAAGCGGTATATGGATAGAATTCGAAGGGGACTGGTTCTTCGAGTCCTTTGATTTTGAGGAAGAAGGGACGGCGCAGTGGCTGACTGACTCTGGTATGAATGCGCCCGTGTTGTGGTTGTGTTGAGCGCTGATAACCTGTGTCGTCATGGCGAATGATATAAAATTGCCGTAGCAAAATTACAAAAAACTGGCTGGTCAATATCGATAAATAGCAGCGGCAAGTTAAAGAGCGCGAAAGAAAAATTAAGACGTCTAGAAATTCATATCTTATTGTCAAATGCCTGATTCTTTTCGACAAGTATGGAAGGAAAAAAGAAAGTTGAAGAGGCCTCAGGGTCGATAACTAAGGGATATGGATACTAATAATATTTAAGAGAAAATCACTCTTCGCCCTTTCGTCTTCTTCACACCCGAAAAAAAATTAGAAAAAGAGAGGTCTGCTTTCGATGTTACCAAGATCTAGGCCATGATGTCGGGTGATTTTCCTCTTCTCGTTTTCCCTCCTTCGGGGTCCCCACCCTTGCGTAGCCCTCCACACCCAGTCGAAGTTCGGAACATTTCTTTCAGCTCTCTCAGCTCGGAAAAGGACGGCCCTCCCACAGCCCGCACCAAACTCTCACATTGATAGGGTTGACTGCAAACTCGAAAACGAGTTACGGTTGATCCTAACCACTTCCGCCTTGTGGTTGTGAAACCGATCACTCTATCTCGCAGAAATCAGGAATTCCAGGCTTAGGCTGTGCCCGAATTTCAATCTAGTCGATAGCAATTGGCCACTGAGCCTAGAGTATCGAGAAGGCCTCAGCTATTCAATATAGAAGCCGATCCGTACTTGGATATCGATCACCTCGCTACACAACTAGCTTGTAAGGCGAATGTGGGCATTCAAATTTTACCACCCGCGAGCCTACTTCCAGCGAGGCTGAGATTCATAGTCCCCATGCAAAGACGGTTGCAGCATACAGTCATCACGATCGTTCGGCACAAAACACCCTCGTGCCCTCACTTCGCAGGGAAATTAAAAAATTCCTGTATGCGAATTATGCAATCGAATCGATTTGTCCAGGCTAGATAAGCCAGGAAGTTTTCTTGTTGCAGACGCCTTGCATCCTGCAGGAGGCCGTCATTTGGCCCCGGCCGTACCTTGCTCTGGAATTTACTATGATTGGTACGCCCCTGATAAGTGCGGGTAAGCTCCGCCTTCGAGTTCAGCAAGCCATTGCTATCTCAGCTCTTGAATTGCCTCATATTTTTCATGCTCTTTTGGATTGGCCGGCTTGCTTGCTTGCTTCGGAAAATCGTCCTTCCCAACCAATCGCATCCCCCACACCACCATCTCGTGACAGCCTCCAAAATCGAAAAATATCCACACAGAAATGGAACTTTTTCTCGAGGCACGTTTGAGGTTCTACGTTTCCGATCCTGGGACAAAAAAAATTATCGGGATTCTTAGCCCATTCTCTGAGCCAGGGCCGAAAATATTTCGGCTAACTTGCTTTCTTTTTCTTTGTTCTTTCTCTTCCTTCTCTGCCTCCAATCTGTCGTCGGGCGGACAATTTTGTTCTCGCTAGCGGCCAATTCCGGTGCTCTGAAACCATTTGATATCTTCCTCACACCTCCTCAACACCAACAACGCAATAAATACAACAGTAGGGCATCCTGTGAGTTGTGTGATCATGATCATATGTTGAATCATGATCGTATGTTTTATGTCCGCCAAACCGTCGGAGGAATGGGACAGGTGTATCAATTTAATGTGCTATATTGCTCGGGAAGTAGCTTACGACTTATTAAGAATTGAAATGTGTTCGGTGGATAGAATAAGGAGAGATTTTGTGTGTGGGATCATTATTAGTAGGAGCATTGCAAGCTTGGGGAATACCTTCTGTATCATAGTTTAAGCGTTTCATCTCCAGGGTTCAAAAGAAAACTCAGATAGGCGGCCAGGTCGTCCAAAATCAAATGGCATTCTCCTTCATTTCGATAAATTACTGTCTAGAGTCCATAGAGAACCATAGACGTTGTAACAATCTGAACAAGCTCTCTCTGTTGACAATGTGTCAAAGGGTCAGAGTTATCCACGTTCTCTGCAACGATCCCGACGAAGGTTCTCCACTGGAGTATCCTTGTCGGAATTTCAAAGCTGATAATCCCGACGCAGACGCACCTATTGTTAAATGTCCAAACTACAAAAAAGCAACGAAATACCTAAATAGTATCTGCAACCGATGCGTAGCATATCGCCCCATTGCCTGCTTCACGAACGCTAACCTGAAGCAGAAACTAGCGAGAAATGATAAAGAGCGCCTAGAGTACTATAATCGATGGAGACAGAAACATCCGGAACTTGACGCAATGCGTATTTTTGTTGAAGAAGAAGAAGAGAACAAGAAAAAATCGCCAGCGAAACCTAAGCAAAACTTGAAAAAGAGTTTTTGGGGTGGTGATAACTATTCAATTGATAGCTATTCCATAGAAGGCAGCGACAACCAGTACCCTAGAGATAATACTCCCAACAACTTCTTAAACCAAATGCCTTTCAATAGGCCAGCTAATCTTAAAAGCGCTAAGCCAACCCAAAAAACTGGCAGCGTGGCAGGGCAATACAAGAAACATATCCCCGGGGTGGCTAGAAATAATCCCGTGAACGTTCATACAGGATTTACATCTCCTCAAGATGGATTATACCAACCACCTGGCCCAAGCGATGTATCCATGAGACACCCGGTTCCCCAGAGGAACCTGGTTCCTGCCGCCTTGAGCATCTGGAATGCCCCCCTTAACGACTCTAGCCACAGCCATAAGCAAGCTCAGATATCCCCACAAGATAGACCTGAACATCTAAATTCTCACAGAAGTTACCCAACAAAAGATACAGCCTCCAGAGCAGTTCCGAAAGATCATGAGCCTTCTAGTAAACCGCTTAGCATAGACGAGCAGAAACCTCTACCTGTTCCTCCAAAACAGCAATGGAACAAAGTTTTCAAAAAGTTTGATGTTAGTCCGTCGGTGCAATTAAAACCGGAGGATAACTCGAAAGGCAAATCGAAGGTAATGGGAGGAATACCTTCAATTATGAATGATAATACTCGATCGACCGACTCGGTCAGAACAATGGAGTGGGTGATGTCATCTGGCAATTTAGGAAATAACCCAGAAAGACACCCAGATCACCCTTCAGTAGGTACAGCGGAACGCCTCTTTCCGCAATCCCCTGATGCCAACGGCAGCTCGACTGCCGGCTATCCAACCATGGTAGGTTCATTATTCAGAGTACCCCCGGCACCTCCTGGCCATCCGCACGGCCATGCGGCGGGAAATACCTATGACTCGTCGTACGAACCAGCTAGAACCTCACACTCTCAAAGTAATGTTAAAAAACAGGCCCAATCTATTGGCGAGCAGTTGTTCGACAGGCGACGAAGGCCAGCTGGGGCCTCGAGCACGTTCAATAACAATATACCACCGCTAGCCGAGCCGCCAGCATCTCCATCTACGTATCTCGCGAGTAGGAATCTGAGCTTAAGCACTATAGACGAGCTACCGCCGTCCATATCTCACAAAGCAGAGACCAGCTCAGGTAGCCCATCCCTACATAGATCCCGAGATCGTCTCCCGGATAAGTTCCCGTAGGCCAACACCGCAAAAAGATACAGAGATGCCGCAGATTTGGGAACTAGAAAATTCGGTACCAATGTCCTCTACTAGATAATAATACTGTGTATAGAAACCATAGCTACGTAGCCTATCTACACGAAGAGAGGATTTCAAAAAA
>LDUD01000127.1:72216-99202 GCA_012184295.1 Dactylella cylindrospora
CCTTTAGAGCCAGTCCAAAGGCGCCTAGATACTAGTTTAGACCACCGATTTCGGTACTCTGATACCGTAATCTTGGTAATAGGTATCATACCCGATATATCTTGCGTTACAATTACGGTCCTCTCACAGAATGCACAATGAAACTCGCTAATACGGTGGTACCCAATCGTAAAATTCTGAAGGGAACTCATTTGGAGCAGACCCGTTCCCAGTCGTGACGTCACGCTCACCCATAGCCACACACTCGGATCGCGTTACATGCACCTCCCATTGATCCTCCGTCCATCCAGTAGAACCAACAAAATTGCCCGTCCCAGCATCAGTGTTTTCATGCGAATCCCCCTCCTGGCAAGGGCGGTTTCCTTGCCAGGTACCCCGAAGCCACTCGGAGTCTAGCCAGGTAAACTTTGCAAGCTCCCAAACCATGTGTCCAACTCCATTCCCCCATATCCTCACAGGATTATCAATGGCGTTCGCGCGTCGGTTGCACATGCTGACGAGAGTGAAGGGATGATGGCAAAACACAGGAACACACTCCCGGGCCCCTTTGGACCAAAATGCCAACTGGTCCTCCTGGAGCTGATACATGAGATATCTTGCGGCCTCCACCATGTGGAAAGTGCTCACGCCGTAGATTCCATCTGGCCGCCTATCGCATTTATAGTATTGGTGCGGCCCTTCCGGGGGACTAATCCACTTTTGGTGCCGGTCGGCAATCGGAAGAAACTCTGGAGGTGTCGGGTCGTCTGGAGGCTCTTCTTGTCTCTTCTTTCGCTGGTCCTTAGGTTTTGAAGGCTCACCAAACATCTCACCGCCTTCTGGTTTGTGGCTTGCAGTATCTTCGGGGACGCATTCTTCCCCGTGAATACCCTCTGGGACCCAAGAGAGTTTAACCTTCCACGGATCTTCATATGGACCAGATGTGCCGCTTGTAAGTCGATGGCCAGCATCTAAACCGCCAACGCTGAAGCATGGTCGACTGTACGGGCTCCTATCTTCCTCTGAGAGCCCCAGCCATACATTGTCAGCCTCCCACTTTGTGACAATCTCGCCCACCATTCTCCCAACGTCGTATTTATTAATGACCACCGGATTCTCTTCGGGTGCTTCTCGATCATTGCATAGCTCTACCGCAATGTTTCCGGTATAGCAAAAGACCGGAGTGCATCCACCACTCCCCGTGTCGAAAACTTGTCTTGTATTCACGAAGGTGTCCTGCAGGTATTGTGCTGCACTTTTAGCGTCCTCCATGGTGATTCCATCTTCGCCGCGAATTCTGTCGCATTTGATGTCATTCACTGGGTGGTCCTTGAAAATTTCATTGTAATCTGGGGTGTCCTGCCGTCGGGAATGGACTAAGCTACGACGACTGGGAAGAGCAGCGTTGAAATCGCCATATTCATTCTTGACTCGCGGCCTTTCGAGATTTACAGGTGTAGCCTAGTCCAAGAAAGATCATAGAATACAAGTTTGTTAGATTTTTTAACCAAAATTTAACAGACGTATAGATATATTTGAGAGCGAGGCTGGACTCTCGTACTTACCCTGCATTTCCCTAACAGCGGCCCGTTAATAAGGAGCCACGAAAGTATTGCTGTATATCGCATTTTTGCAATGGATCATTTGAAAAAAAAAAGGGGGAGATTCGGTTGTTCCGGTAAATTATGGGACAATCGCCCTCTGAAGGGAACCAATTGACATTCCACTTAACCAATACGCAGAGGTGGTATAGATTTCGCTGGCGGGCTTGCAAGATATATCAGATATGGTAGCGCATCCTGCAAAGTGCCACATATTAGTAAAATCCTTAGCCACGTGCAGCATTTATTTTAGCATCAAGAAACCCCTTCCGATTTACTAACATTCAGGCCCAATTGCTACCCTGGAAAGACGTAAAACATAGGTCTGTAGTTTGTTGGGTTGGAATAAACGTTATAGACTTGGGTCATTCTATCAAAACAATTGAACACGGGGTACCTACCCAAAAGGGGTGGGAAATGGCCATAATGGCTTTAACTTTCCAACTGAATATATTAATAACTGAGTAACGCAATGAGGTAGTGCCACACAACCAACAGTAGCCAATGCTTGCCGCAACATTCGACCGGCCTGGAATGCCGTTCTTACAATAAAAAAATACAACAGCTTAAAGTGCGCTCATGTGTTGTCGCACCACAGTTGCGAGTTAACCCGACCTTCACCACAAGAAGATTCCCAACATTGCATTGTATTGGAAAGTTTAATTATATTGAGATGGTATTATTGATGAATTCGGCCGACAACCAACAACGGCAAAACAATATAACCTCAATGAGTAAGATTGTAGGAAAAAGGACGCATGCTAAAATTTAATCAAGTTGGTACCCCAAGGGACTCATGGCGACGGCGATGGCCTGGCCTGTGTCCAACTGCGGGTTCAAGAGATAAATGTGGTGGCACACTCTAGCTACAAATTTCGCAAGAGGATAGGCGTCGAACATCGTGGGCATCTGTGCGTCACTGGAAGGTATATTCAACTGCCAAGATGCAGACTCTGCTCACCCCTTCGGTAATGTCCGCTCTGTTGTTAGCCTTGATGCTTTTGTCTGTGTAAGTATATATAGGTATACCGATTGCTCAACCCCTTGAATCCAAGCAAAGTATATGTTCAAAACTAATATCAGCCTCAAAAATTACGGGCGAGACATTGCATTGCAGGGCGAGTGCCGAAGTACGAAAGCTTCCGACAGATACCTGGGAAGCATATGTCAACCAAGAATATGCCCGAGGGACAGCGACTAAAATCGGGAACAAAATTGACACGCTTCGACAAGACATGAAGCAGTTGTGCCCAATTGGCGGCTCCGCAGACAAGATATCTCCCGCGGACAAGTTTCCAGAATCTTTAGACTACATTATCCAGGCTCTCGAAAACGCGGTCAACATCCTCACCGCATCAATAGATGTAATGAAGCAGAAGGATGACCCTGCCGCAGCAAAAGCAGAGCTCGCCAAATACCAAATCGGCCACTACGAAACGGCAATGGAGATTAGCGGCGAAATAAAATATTACCTGAATAGAGCCGTAATCGCGCACAATAAACTGGTCCCATTTGTTAATTTTGTCAAGGAGCTTCCGGGCGAAACATACCCGGAGCCCGGCAACGCCAAGGGAAATATTTTAAAGTTAATATGGGACATTGAAGGCGCCGAGTACTCGGCAGCAGATGATTTGCTAAATGACCAACGCTACGTCAAGGTAGACACCGAGAACCGCGAAAAATTCACTTCCAGATTTAGGGCGGCGCTAGCAGAACTTCAACGTAAGGAGAAGGATTTTGCGGAAGCTATAGAGCTCTTTGACGAAAAGACGGGAAACATAGATGTAAAGTCCTTGTTTCCACCGGAGACTTGGGATAGACCGCAACGAACGATTGTATATGCTATGAAGTGGGCAGACACATGGTTCTGGTGCTGGCAGCAACCAATAAAAGATATTCTTCAAGACTTGCAGGACATGGGTAAGCTGCCTGAGCCACGCAAGAAGACCGGTCAGTCTGCAGTAAAGGCACCAGTTGAAAAGGGATGGCGCTAGGAAGTACTACGAATATTAATAGTGAATAAATAAAATTAATTCCTCGATTCCTGTATTATTTCGTGTGCATAAATACGACTTCCTTCAATATGTGTAGTAGATACAACCAACAACATCATTGAACGAGAACGCTTGCTTCTAAAAAAGTACCGGAATATTTTGGAACGCCTTGAGCTAAAAGGCGCAAATTTACGTTCGCAGTTAAAACGCGAGCTTCAGCAAACATAAAGCGTCTGGTCCCAAATTTCGGCCCAGAAGGGGAAAAGGTCCTCTTGTTGGATACGTTGAGTAGGAATGGTCCGGTCCTAGCACGCGCTCCTAGGCAACAATAAATCTCTGCCACTTCCAACTATACCGTACTATACGCCTCATCCGAACTTTTTTTGTCGGAACAAAGGACTCCTAATCGAGCACAATCGTGGCACATTGCAATATATATTATGAGGCTCCTTAAATCGGGTTGTTGCTCCCTAATACTCATCCATTTGTAAGTCAGTACGCACCCATATGCAGCATCTTCGTCATCCACCAACTATAGTTAGAGTCCCGCAATCATAAAGGTTACCTTACTTGCTGATAAGAAGAACCATGGTTTGTCGGGTATACGTATACCACTAGGGCCGAAGCAATATCCCTCGAAGACTGGGGAAATTACTTTTGGAATGAATACGAGTCGAACCCCAGCGTATTGCAAGAGTTGGGAGAATCCCTTGACAAGTTTGCAGAAGTTGTTCGCGTCGTTTACCCTCTCGGTGGCGAATACGACAATATATCAATTGAACCCGCAAAGTCCGAAGCATCTCTTGACCACTATATCGACGACATCCTCTTCGACATCACCCTAGAGGTTCGCAACACGCTTGAAAGAATTAGAAAAGGAAACAATCCAGAAAATACTCAAACTCAACTTGAGAGGTTCAATTTGGGCGGGGTGGTAGAAACGGAGTTGTTGGAAGATCACCTCGGCTCTCTCGTGTCTGCTGGAGATGCTCTGTATGACAAGCTACTCCCGTTCGCTAATCTGATCTGGGAGCTTCCGGGTTTGAATCGCCCAGACGCCGGCAAGCCTCTCGAAAATTTGGTCTTGCTACTCCGCGTAATCGACAATCCGACAATAACATTCGAGGACTCAGGAGGAACCGTAGAAGTTGACCCGAGTAGCCGGGAGCACTTTATCAACAAGTTCAAAGATGTGAGCGACCTGCTAGCGGAGAACTACAACCTCTTCAAAAGTGCGGCCAACTGGGCAGAGCAGCACATGATAGGGCTGAACCTTCAAGATATATTCCCCGACAGTTGGCAGGAAGCTGGCTTTTCTCCTGATCTCGTGGATTTATTTTCTGTCATCGCATCGTGGATTGGGCATTGGGGTGGAGACGTTGCAGGGATGCTTACTCTACTCACCAAGCTTCCACCTTTACCTACATCAGAGGATCAGATATCAGAATCCGCCTTTCAGCAGTAGGAGTAGCAATTACAATAGACCAAAATGATGACGAAAGTAATGTCTATAGTAGACTCAACCACATAGTAAAAACTAGGACATATCAGCTAAAAAAAAGTGTGTATTTAATAGGACTATGCAGTCGATACCACCCGCTAGATGATACTCTCAAATGTGCTAAGTACACTAACAATAAGAATATCAGCACAAGTGCAAGTTATTCCAATATAATCATAAAATTATAACACATACCGCTTCAAGAGATATTCTGAGATTCAACGCAGAGATTGCAAGAAATAATAAAGATCCCAGAATAAAGATCCCGCTATCCAAATAGGGCAGTCGGTGTGAGTTGCCTGTCAAAATCGAGCCTGGTCCAGCCATTTCAAAACTCTCCTATAATGAGGACAAAGACGCGTTCAATGACATCTCCAACCATATTCATGAAGTGCCAAATCTCAGCCAAAATTCCACCTTCCCCTTCCTTCTTCTCGCCATCTCGGTCCTCAACCTCGCTATTCCCTTCTCCCTCTTTCCCCTCTCCCTCCCCTTCGCTCTTCGTCTTTTTGTCCTCGTCGCTCTCATGCTTCTCTTCACTGCCATATAGCTATAATTTTGAAGGTGGCGATTTATCCGTGACTACAATGTCATCGATGTAAACGGTCTCCGGTGTGCCGGGAGCCTCGCACTTCGCTTCAATAGCCAATTGCGTAGTTTTATCGGCCGCACGAAAGTCAAACGGCAATTTAGAGAACTTTCCGGCAGTGAGAGCCTGCGTTCTCCCCCTCAGTCCATTGATGAAGATAGTCAGGACGCAGCTACTTGTATTATTATCCTCCGAAAACCTGAAGAGTAGGCTGCCATTGTATTCGCGACCGATGCAGGTATTCATACTTTGGGATATCGCACCAGAGGCAAGAGTGTTGTGAATATTAATCGTCAGCGCATAGTTTTGACTCCGTGAATTTCTATTCGAGACGGAAATCTCGACACCAGCCCCTTTGGTTGATATAGTCCAGGGAGTAAGGTGACCAGTTTCGAAATCACCATTCCTGACTAGGTTTGCAGTATTCACTGGAGTACATTGTGGCGTTCCACTAGAGCTAGATACTGTGTATGATACTTTCGAAGCTGCTCGAGCTGAAGTGTGTGCTGTTTCTGATAAGGGGATAGACGAAAATAAAGGTAGAATTGAGGAGCTAGTTGATTTTAAAGCGCTAGAAGTGCGGGTTGTAAACGTTATAAGCGTTGACGGTGCCAAAGAACTAGTAGTTAATATAAAGAAGGGGGTAGCAGAAGAGTGAGGCAAATCTAACGATCTGCTTGAGCTTGCCGAAGAGAAAAGGGCACCAATTGAAGTTGGTGTAGTCGGAGAAATAGAAGAGTCCCTAGTTCTACTTGAGGAAGATCCTGTGGCATGCACGTTCCTCGAGGGAAGTTAGCAAGAGGTTTCCGAGCTATATGTGGTTCGAACGAGTGTTTAAACGTACAGAATCGCTATATTTGTTGAAGTACTATATCTGGTCGATGACAAAACTTGGCTCCAACTGCTAGACGAGCTTCGTAAAGCAGTTGAGCTTGTTGTAAGAGGTGTAAAAGTCGATGGGTGGGCAATGATGCCCCTTGGTGAGATAAGCGCCGAGTTCACCATCGATATACCTTGTCGCCTCGTAGACAGCATGCTAGAAGTAGCTGGTTCGGTGACACTAGACCCGCTAACGGTGCGAGGCCTAAGAGAATGACTATTACTAAATAGTACTGTTGGGATAGATGCAGATGTCAAACCCGTGGACAACGACGAAACCAAGTTATCTGCTGCCTCAGCTATGAGCTGTACTTCAGCGCAGAGAAGAGCATCGTTCTCCCCGCGGTAAATGCCATTAATTAAATTATCCATATCAACGCAGAAGCCAGCCGATTTCCTGCCAAAGCGCTGGTTGGTCCAGACGAGGGTATTCGATCCTGGAGTGATGGCAAATGAAGCGCTTGGGCCAGTAGATTTATCAGCCACCCTAATAGGACCAAAAGAAACAAGGTCGGCAGAGTCTGCGAATGCAAAGATAGTTGGCGAAACTTTGAGCCGGCCTTCTGAAATTGAGAATACAGCTGCCTCGGACGGAGATGAGACGAGTACCATATTGTCATCGACAATACTGACGTAAATAGGGCCTTGCCGGGAAAATAGACGGTGGAAAGAGTTTGGTCGGATCTTGATCCGGAACGAAGTAGTGATTCCTAGAGCTGAAGGGACAGTCGTCGAGGATGACGAAGCTGTTGATGATGGGCTACTGGGTGAAATTAGCATGCTTTGGGATGCTGCGACAATAGTAGACAGTTGGGTCGTTTGCTGTTGAGAACTTGTTCGGGATGCTAAAGCCGCAGAGCCGCTCAACGAACGCCCAAGCTCAGAAATTGAGAGCGAACCAAAGGAGCTCTGGGGCACCTTTGGCCGGGTCACCAGAGCCTCGGTCGCAGTAATTGAGCTAGCTATTATTGGTCGGGTAGTCGTGCTCACGGCCTCAATGCTATGGCTTGTGTCAGTTACCACCGTTCAATATCTCCAAGCTAATAGACATACCTAGTAATTGTTCTGGTAGTAGTGGCTACGGTGGTAGTGGTTCGGAATCCCGTACACGGCCCCGGTGACCCAGCATGGATAGTTATAGAAACAAGCTTATTGTTATCGTATCTATAGATCCGGCAGCTCCCCGCCTTCTTGCACCACCCAGTGAACTCAGCGACAACTGTCTGCTGTTGGACAGCGGTCTCGTACGCAATCGACCACTCCTGGTATTCAGTCCTGCAAGCGTCTCCAAAGCATTGGGTATAGTTGACTGGTAGCTTATAGGGCTGGGTTTCCTGGTCGACCCTATCATCCTCTGCTGTTTGGTCATTATATCCCCACCAAGGTCTTTGTCCTCCACCATCCTGCTTTAGGCTAGAATCCAACCATGCACCGTTCCGGCTTTGAACTTGATTTTTAAGCCACTGAAGGTAGTCATGAGCTTGACACGTGGCAAAATGTTTCTCAATTTCTTTCACGTATTGAATCTTCTTTGGTACGTTGACGATGGTGTATGATTGTTCTCCAAGACGATAAGTGCCGGGCGCAGTGCAGATTGTTGTTTGCACTGCGTATCTTGGTGAACTCCTGGGCGGAAGGGCAATAATGTCATCACCTCTGGATACAAATTTAAGTTCCCCGTACGGATATGATGGGACATATGTCGAATACCATCTATACATTGAAGTCGAGTATCCAGTTGTGCAAGACACCCCATTCGTATCGCAAGCATAGGCTGTAGGTATATAAGTTGTTACCGGCTGTCCTTGCGTCGTTATTGCTATAGCCTTTGCTCCGTATGAGGGCGTGACATAGCCAATCGCAGGGGCCAACTTGCAGCCTTGGTGCTTGAGTCGGTGAACAGGAGCAGGTGTCGGAATCGCGGTAGCCGCGGCCCAGGCAGCGAACGCTAGAATAAGAAGCAACACTTTCCTGAGTGAGTACGGATGTGTCATTTTTGGAGGCGCACCCTGCAACTTTATTTTGTAGAAGCCAAAAGTAATGAACGGACGCAACAAAAGCGTTGCAAAGATGAAGATTCGAACTGGATTACTGCAGAAACTAAACTATCGAAGCTTCTGAGGAGAAGGGTTTTACGACATGTAGTGATAGGAAGAGCAATCACGGTAAATCCTCTTCATTTTAGAGGCTTACAATATAATAATATCTATGATTACTGCTAGAGTGACGTACCTATGGAATTTCTCAATGGATTCAGGTACACAATTCGCATGGAAAATGCCAGGGCGGCGGCGAGGTGTGCCTAGATGCAAGTTCATTCTAAATAATTGGAGTCTGGAATTTAATGACGAAGTCGGATCAGTTTCCTTTTCTACGATAGGGATATTTTAAAACGTCATGCCAATAGTTCCGAAAACCCGAGATTTGATCTTGATCTTCTGCAGGCCGACCGTTGGGTTGGGATTGGAATTTTTGGGACTATCTCTCGTACTCTCAAGATCTTTCTGGGAGGGGAACCGTACGAACGCATGTCATTCCTTGCATCAACATTCACTCCCATAATGGACTGGAAAAAGGAGAAACCTGTTTCATAGAAGTTGCTTTCATTCATGCTCTTTCTCGCTCCTTGCTGGACCAGCGTTGGAGCAGGGTCTAATTTTATGCCAAGCCCCTCACGGCCCACTCTGAGTTTAAATTCGATATCTTTGCATTGCGAGCCTGCCCCTCTAGACTCTCGCCTCACGCCTTATCAGACTATCTTTTTGTTTAGCTAGAGCCAGAATAGTCTAAATATGGCGAAAGATTTAAAGGTCTCTGGATATAAATCGTACCTGATAGAAACCTAACTTTCGCGGTTCAATAGTTGCTGCCTACCAAAATCGAAACTTTATTACAGGAAGAATCGCATAGAGCAAACACAATCGAAAATAAAAGCTTTTTATCGCGTAGACAATTGCTGCTTTATTGGCAGTTGTTGAGCAACAACAAAAAAACAACTTGGTCAGTTTCAACTCAGATCATAGTCACCATGTGTCATTCGTGAGCTATCCTTTTACTTCTGGATCCTCTTTGAAAATTCTCAACGGCGAGTCGCCTACTTTGACCGTAATTCGTACAAGTCCGGCTAACAAAGCTGGCTCGAGCTCCCTACCCTGCAGTGATCCGGCAATTGAAATCCCTCGAGATGCAAAGCGCGGGATTATCACACTGTGCATGTGTGATTCATAGCATGTCACGGTGCGACGTGGATGCCCAGAATATGTGCTCACACACCTTAACCCAAACATCTTGTCCCCAGTATAAATCTGCCGCGTATTTCAAGGAAAAAAAAAAAAAAAAAAAGGGTTCTTATAGCTGTTGTCTTCCATATCCTCAGAGCCAGGTTACGCATTAGTCGGATTGTCGCCTCTATAGAAAGCAACCATTCTTAGTTCTTCGAGAACATACAATATTCAAAGATCCCTTTTACCAACAAGAAATCGAAAGTCTACCACCCTCAGCCTCCGTATTCTATTGCGATTGCGGTTGGAGCCCGGTTTATATATAATTAAAACAACTATATATAAATAAGACAACAAAACCGTAGGCGCAATAACCATGGCCTCTTCATCAGTAGTAGGACCTGCCAAGCGTAGCGCCGAAACTTTGTTCGAAATCGCAAGTGATGTCGTCCGAATACTTAAAGAAAGTGGTGAGACTGTCGGAATTGCAGAATCATTGACTGGCGGAGGCGTAATGGCGGCCATTACGGCAGTTCCCGGAGCCAGTTCGGTCTTCCGTGGCGGAGTTGTCTCCTATGCTACCCCTCTTAAACAGATTCTCCTCAACGTAGACGCAGACCTTATCGCTAAAGAGGGCGTCATTCACTCCGAAGTTGCAGCCCAGATGGCGGAAGGGGCTAGGAAAAGCACAACCTTTGACGATATACCAACGACCTGGGGTATAGGGACAACCGGTGTTGCCGGCCCGACCTCCCAAGATGGGAAGCCTGTTGGGACAGTCTTCATTGGTCTCGCATCACCTGAAAAGACTTGGTGCTGTGGTCCATTTGCTTTTGGTGGTACTCGCGATAGGATACGCGAAGCAACTGTTGTCGAAGCATTATCGCAGCTACGCGACGCCCTAGGTGCTCGGAAAGCCGAGTAATGCGTCAAGGAAACTTGCACAAAGATATAGAGCTGGAATACGCTAAGAAGGTTATCTTGAAGCCTTAATCTAGCTGCCAATATTTAGCTTGGGCTATATTTGTTCATTAACAGGGCGGGGAAGGGTGTCCAAAACTTTCTTTGAAGCAACTATTTCATCTTTTGCAAGAAATGCTACACGTACATGTATACATGTAATGCTTGGAACGACAACGTAAAGCTATGGAGGTTATGAAATTATGGAGTCACGAAGAACTAGAAAAGTTGATAGTTTTGGAGTGTCATGCAATGATACAGTCTACGATCATTATTTATTTCTTTTATTTAGACTAGTAATAGAGCTATAGAGATGATATCGATATATATTCTAACTCGTTCAGAACGAGTATAAGCGATTGCAGGTGATTTCATGCAAAGCTACCCGGACCCTCGGCTTAGCATTTTAGGCAGTAGCATTTCGGGAAGCAAATCCTCTCTCAGATCGAAGATCTGCATTTTGATGTACTAAACTCGTAAGTCTAGACTATGCAAACAATTTGAAAGTTGCAAATGCGCAGAAACAAGCGTTCGGCTAGTAATCTTAGCGTTTCTCGCTATATGTTTAATCGATTTCGATTGGCATTGCTTCGGTGCCTTCCATGATTACGTCGTCATCCTGAGACGCGCTGTTGCTAATTTCTTCGATGCGGCCCTCTAGCCATGCGACCATCGGCTGCCAGCCTTTTGACAGCGGCCTATTCGCAAACTCTTCACACATTGCTTTCATTCTCTCGCACCACTGTCTCTCCCACTCTCGTCGTCCCATAGCAGCCATCTCCTTTGATTTCTCGGTGGCTGCTTGCTTCAACTTTGCCTGGTCAATCGGACAGAGGTAGAACGGCTGCCGAGTGTCTTCGATTGTGCAAGAAGTTCCTTGCATAATACAAGCGTAATAGACACAGTGGTCCACGCCAAAACAATGAAGTAGCTCATGGGATGTTGTTTTACATATTCTTGCAAGCCAAAGAGATCTACAGCGCTCGCGATGTTTTGTGACTTGGGACTCTGACAAGTGAGCTTGCATAGCCCGATACATGGGTGTTCGTGCGAGCTCTGAAGCCAAGCCGGCGTTGACTTTTGATGGGCCGCCTCTTCTCTTGTTAGTGCCGCTGGACTTTTTCTTTTTCTTACTTTTCGCCTTAGAGGCCTCTTCTTCCTCTTCATCCTCATCGCACATAATCTTGACAAACTCTGTACAGTGGCTCCCCGGCCACTCATGTTCTCTCGAAATCTCCTCATCGGCTCCCGCAAGCATGGCCGCATATGGGTGGTATCTCGCCGAACTCACCACGCACACTCTACTTCCACCGAAAGCCCTTCCAATGCAAAAGGTATCGTCGTCGTCCTCGTAGAGATCGTGAGGCGTAAGGACAACAAATGCATATGCGTCATCTGGAAGGATCTCGATTGCAAAGTCCAAGATGTCCAAAAGGTTTAATTGGTGACTATAGCAGGATTCATCGCCATCAGGGGCCGAGCGAACACGAATTTTTACCGCTGTGCGCGATGAAGACGTACGGAGAGCTAGATGGTTGGACCTTGCTGCCCATTTTGAGATGACAGCAACGGAAGGATATTCGACCACCTCTAACGGATGGAAGAAAGCAGAGAGATACGTGGCTACATCTTCGAGGCCCGGGCCGGGAGTACTAAGAACTTTCTCCTTGGTATCTGGATCCCAGGGTACGACCCAGGATTGAACATCTGTAGCATCCTCGGAGCGGGCTGGAAGTCGTAGATAGTACAGCTTTGACCGATTGTAGGTTACGCGGTTACACCCTCTATACCGTTTCCAGCTTGAATATGATTGTGTAGGATACTTGGGATCATTTGACAAATCATCCCCAGGTAATATGAGGGGACCCGGGAAAGTGGTGGGGGGAGGTAGAAGGGAAGTATCTACAGATTGTCCTCGGAAAGGCTCTTGCGTGGATTTTAGGAGAACTTCCGGAGAAGGTCGAGAATATCCTACAGCAGATGCATTACTTGAAGGATTGAGGTGAAGGGATGGATGTGAGCATTTGAACACCATGCTAATATTAGCTAATGTTGGATTTTGCGTGTTGTTGATGTTAAGATGCTTGCGGTCAAGCCCTCTCGCTGTTGCTGGGAACCAAGAATCTCGTTATTCCACAGAAATGGAAGGTTGGCCAGCGGAAGTGAGGACAAAACGCGTGATGTGGCGAATGATTACAATGGCGCAGATTAGTCCAGACGGTGGAATCCAGGGGTAGCAATAATATCCTCAATTCTAACGAGAAGATAGTACTTCTTATGACAGGCCCAATATGGGACTGTGACCTCGAGCGTTCAACTGACGGGGTTATATCTTTGATGCCGGAGAGACCTCATATCACTCTTTCGCAAAAATGTAGCTGAATCCTTTCCTAGCGCCATCATCAGTCGAGATGTGTTGTCGGCGCATGGTGTTGCAGGGGAGAATTGCCCGAAAAGGAAATTCTGCTCTGAGCGGCTGTTTCCCTATCAACCAGGTACCATCAACACGACCACCCAACAACCAACACACCGCTCATTCCAGGCTTCGTCGCAATGGGCGGGTGTAAACAAGCCACCCCACTATAGTCGGAGAGAATATATGACAGCAATGAACTCGGATATATGAGGTTCGGATCTTGGTCCCTGTTCTTCTGTACTTGCCTGCTAAACCAACATTTACTTTAATATTCGTTAGGAGTGTCTTGTTTCGACGGTTTTGATTTATATTTGTCTTTTGTCAACTAACGACCGGGTGTGATATCTCGAAGAGGTAGTCATTCAGAAAGTTAATCGATCATCTTCCTCTGGAAGTGGATAGGCGGAAGGCCTCTCCATTGTTTGCGACCTCTTTAGTATCTTGTAGACTGTGTCTACATCAATCTCACCATGCCTTCAGATCCACAACCTCGCGACTCTTTCTACGCTCCTCCAAAGAACGTCCCAGGCCTTACATCGAATTTTAACCCAAAGGCTGTTCAGGAGGCAGCACAAAACCCAGCACCAAAGAAGAAGCTACCTACCGGTCCTTTCATCGATGCAGTTCCCGCTGGAAGATACCACATCCCAGCCGGGATGTCGATGGAGACGCATTTGAAGAGACAAGCGCATATTCATTTCGCTAAGAGAACAGTATTGTTTCTCAAGGCAGCGAGATGGCTTCAGATCTTGTCAAGAATGATGCAGTTGGTTTCTGCTATTGGACTTGTCGTGCTTTTGATAAGTTTGAGAGGAATGGATACCCTCAATGCATGGATTATGAGAGCGCCGGTAAGCATGACCCATTTTCTTCGCGTAGGTGTAAGGAAGGTCGAATACTAACACATTGTAGCCATGCGTCGCAATTATTCACATCGTATATTCCATATATCACAACGCGAGAAATGCGAGGGATAGAGCACCCATGTCGTCAGCTGGATATGCCCTCTTCGCTGCCGCCTCTGACTGCTGTCTTATTCCGTTTTATGTGTTCATCTGTCTCTGGACTTGGCAAGAGCGAGAAGATATGCTGAAGGATCCAATGAATGATGCCAACTGGGTCACCGTATTTAACCCCGCCAACCTCGAACTGAATGAGTTGATCGTCTTCATTGTATTCTGCACATCTTGCGCTGGAGGGTACGTATCTATTCCGGTCACTATTGTTTCTGTTCGTAAGCTAATTTGACGCTTCAGCGGCCTTATGGTCATCTCCGTTTTGATTGGCTTGTACATCGCCATCACTTTCCGCCGTATCTCCAAGCTGCCACCAGATATGAATCCCTTGGATGATTCTACATATACTTCTTTAACTACTCGCCCCTCTAGCAAGAGGTTCTCAAAGGCGTCCACTACGTCTGTTGACTCTGATACAACATTGAAGGGAGAGATGTCACCTAAGCGGACAGTGCCGTTCCTTGAGGTTCGCACCAACAATGGGTCTCTCAATTGGGAATTCACAAAGGAAGATGGAGACCGCTTCAACAGCAAGAGCACCCTGGATCTGCCTGATCTCGTCCCATCGGTTAATAATACTACGCCCCTCCTTCCACCACCACACAAGTTCTCCGAGTTTTCGGATTCTCGAAGAAACTCTGTTGACATGTCCCGATCGCATCCAAATTCTCCTGCCCATCGCAAGAACCAAAGCATGTCCTATTACTCTGATCATAACAAAGAGAACTTTTCGGAGCCAAATACACCGCCTCGTCCGCCACGTCACACCTACAGGCAAAGGCCAAACGACTGGTGGACGGCTTCAAACTTACCTGCAAATCTCCCTGCTGTCTTTACTGGTAATGGTCAACAAAATGCCCGATATAGCACACTCTCCCAAACGGATACCGATAACATGACCAACTCCTCTTTTGGCGACCCACGATCGTCTCGAAATACCTTTGGTCGAACGCCCGCCCATACTACTGGAGCACCTGGAACACCCACTCAAATCTCGTCGTACGCTGGCAGCATTTCCACCATATCAGCTCCATCTGTCGCCTCTAGTGGCCCACCAGCTCCTTCCCCCAACCATAACAATAGGCACAGCTTCCAACCGCCTCACATGAATACTCCTCCTGGTGTCAACAGCTCCCCAATGGGTACCCTTGGATCTTTCGCCACAGACCTCGCACCAAGGCCGCTTTCATTCCCAAATAGTCGCTCCAATCCAAACTCGCCGCAACACCAGCAACGAAGTTCAATTTCGCACGCTGTTGGAAGAATACCCTACGCTCGTCCCGACGGCACCGGCTCACCTAATTCATCGCCCACAAAATCTTTCACCTCGCCTAGCAATGGAGTCCTTGGAAACTATGCCCGTCCTCCACCCCAAACTAGTCTAACTCCACCAAACATGTCTCCACCAAAAGGTGGTGTCGTTGGCGGACGCAAAGTCGATGCATTTGGTGATAACGTCTACAACTCCCCCGCAAACAATAGCAATGGTGTCTTGACCCCAATCAATTCTGCTCCATCGTCACCCTCGAAACAGCCTCTCAACCTCCCGAGCATCCCGGGCACCCCATCATCAGTCAGGGACAAAAAGAAAAAGTACGAACATTTGGCGCAAAACTCGCCAGGTAGGAGTACTAGCGGTGAGAAGCGTAAGAGCAGAGTCAAGAGGGAGGAGAAGGAGAGGAGGAAGAGCATGAAGCACCATGATGCTGAGGAAAGAGATAAGGAGGCTAGCACTAGGGTTGTCAGCAACTCCGGTGCTGATTTCGGGCATATGTTCGGTAACCCGACCAGCGGTGTTAGAGGGCGAGTAATTAGCGGGAGCCAAGTCGTTTGATTGGCAAGCCAACGGCGTCGAGGCAGGTTGTTTTTCATCCTTCATTCTTATTGCTATTTTTAGGGAACACAAAAGGTTTGGGTAATATTGTACATCTTTTTTATTTTGATATTTGGTTGATCCAGCAAAGCATCGTTTTAGTACCTCGCAAAGTTTTGCCTTTTGAAAGCAAAAATCTATTTTCTCTCGTTTTGTTACTGGATGGTACATGTTTTGTATTTTATGCTTTCCACGTTTATGTTTATGTTTGAAGCACACGAAGATACCAGAGTCCTCTTACGGCATGCATGTATATAATCTTTACCAATGACAATTGAATGTCTACGTCACATATTCAAAATGTTCTATTCCGTGTTCCATATAGTGAATCATCCTGACGACATTGTCTGTAATAGCAGCTGAGTCTTTATTCATCCACAGCCCTAGTTTACTTGAGCGTTGTCTGAATCCATGCTTGTAATCCTACCTTTGTTAGGGTATTTGTGTTGCGTTCTATATTTCTGGATTGCATCGATTGTTGTAAACGTAAATGCGACGGCACCTGCTCGAAGAGGCAGGTAGTAGTCCACCCAGGAACCCAGAACCTTGGCCAGGATGCGTAACTGGGTAATTATTTTCCGTATGGAAACTCTTGAAGAGAAAAGGACTCCTGCAGCAACCCAAAAGTTAAGCATTTGCAGTGGAGACTCTCGGATGTTCTTGGCATATTTGGAAGGCGTTCGAGAATGTCCATAGAACTTAACTCTAGACCTGGTTGCCCGGAGAGATCCAAGAAGTCCGGGTCACGCTCATAATTAGGTAGTCCTCCTTGGACAGACCGATAAGATGTTACCTTTCGAATATCCGCATATATTGCTATCGGGACATCTCTGGAATTCGTTATGCGTCCACCAGCAGACTAAGCTAAGCTAGATCGTAAAGGGGAAATTACGGCCTTGACGATCTAGTTCTGGTATCTGTTTCAAGCAATTTGCAATGCATATCACCCTCAAATAAATGTTATCCCCGCGTCCATCCATGCTCGACCCGGATCTACCAATCGTCTCACCTTCCTGAAATTGCAAATATATTTCCAAGAGGAATCATCGGACAAAAATGCCATGCGATGTGCCCAGAAGGCTTAACTGCCCCCAAGCTTTTTCTTGTCAGGTACCCTTCCCTCCCAAGATCAAAAGGCAAGACCTCTCAGACGAGATCTCGAAGGTCTAAGGCAGCTCGGATACACCGGGACAAAACCGCACTATATCGATACGGCAGCTGCGAATCTCACACCTGCGACGGTATCAATATCGGATCTCTCCTTCACCCCACGTCCCGCTGACATAACTCGAATCGGTGTTCGAAGTATAAGAGCGGCCACCGCCACGGTAAGGAAAATATCAGTTTGACCTCTACTCTCATCTTCAGTCAGCAAATCGACTGAATTGGACACTCTGCGACTAGCATATCCTTCCCTTCAGCTTATCACAATGAGGTCCACGCTGTTCACGATCCTTGTCGGCTTGCTGTTCGCCACGGCAGCTGTTGCTTCCTCGGCATGGAAGTACTCTCCTCAAAACGTCGCAAAAATGATGAAGGAGCTGCGAGAGGCTAGTGCCGCTGCAAACATTGAGGAACGGGTCTCTGTTCCTCTGCTAAAGCGCTTGACCGAGAAACGCGGTCGCCCTCGCAGACCGAAGGGAAAGTACTACAACCACAAGACTAAAGGTGGGTCCAGCATGCCCCAACAGCCCATTAATCGTTCGTGTAGTTACTAACATATACGCTTTGGATAGATTTCTGGGTTAATGGGACGGCTGGTGCTATTCCTGACGTTAAATTCGATGTCTCCGAGTCCTACGCTGGTCTACTACCAATCTCCAAGAAGTCCGACGAATCTCGCAAGCTCTATTTTTGGTTCTGGCCTACGACTGGTGGTCCTGAGACTAAGGATGACCTTGTGATCTGGCTCAACGGTGGTCCTGGATGCAGTTCTCTTGAGGGATTCCTACAGGAGAACGGCCCGTTCACTTGGAAATACGGTACCTTTTTGCCCGTGCAGAACAAGTACACCTGGGTCAATTTGACGAATATGGTGTGGATCGAGCAACCAGTGGGTAGGTTTCCCTGGGCCACGCAAAAAATTCTAATATCGGTAGCAAAATGAAGATATTCTAACGCTCGTCGACATATAGGAACCGGATTCTCTGAGGGAGAGCCAAACATCAAGAATGAGGAAGATCTTGCAGCCCAATTCCTCGGATTCGTTCAAAACTTTATTGACAAATTCGACCTACACGGCAAGAGAATTTGGATCACTGGGGAGTCGTACGCCGGGTAAGTGTTTCTTAAAAATATCGCTCAGACGTACTAACCTCGAGAGAATATCAAGTTCGCGTGTTCTAATAATGACTATAGGAAATATATTCCATACATTGCAGACGCAATGTTTAATCGCAAGGATACCAAGTACTTCAACATCAAGGGCACTTTGCTCTATGATCCTTCGTAAGGCAACCAGCCTATATTATCTCCAAGCCAGTGACAGAACTAATTGAGGATTATAATAGAATCGGTTATGATTTGTTGCAGCAATCTATCCCGGCGTATGAATTTGCGCTTCGAAACAACGCCATTCTCAACATTCCAGATAGCAACATGGAAAGGCTCAGAAACTTGTCAGAAGTCTGCCACTACCAGAAACTCTACAAAGAAGGAATGACGTTCCCTCCTACCGGACAGCTCAACACTACGGGGATGGGTGACAAGTACGCTTGTACTGGAATTTGGGATAGTAAGTATATATATCCTGAGACAGTGCTTGCTTGAGTATACTGATATATCAGAGGAGAGGGCGATGATTGCTAACTAGTTACTGCTTCGAACTCAAGGTGTTTTGGCTATTTCTGCCAGGATCAACCCTTGCTTCAACATATATCATATTATGACCACTTGCCCAGATCTTTGGGATGTTCTAGGATTCCCAGGTTCTTACGGGTACCTCCCAGAAGGCGCTCAGATATACTTCAACCGAGTCGAAGTTCAGAAGGCTGTCAATGCTCCGATCAAGACTTGGACTGAATGCAGTGACATCGACGTGTTCCCTAAGGGTGACAAGTCGCCTCCACCTGTTGACGGTGTTCTTCCTCGAGTTATTGAGAAGAGCGAGCGAACCGTCATTGCTCATGGCCTGCTTGACTATATCCTACTCGCCGATGGCACCCTACTTTCCATAAACAATATGATCTGGGGTGGGAAACAAGGTTTCTCAGAAAAGCCGTCCAAGAAATTCATGGTTCCATACGAGAAGCAGGGCGAAATGGGGGTATGGCACGAAGAGCGGGGGCTAACCTACATTGAAATCAAAATGGCTGGACATATGGTTCCGCAGTACCAGCCGGGAGCAGGGTACAGGCATCTTGAGTATCTCCTTGGAAGGGTTAAGGATCTGTCATCATAGAATGATACAATATGGCCTTATTCCGCCTAGGTGGTTCCTGTGACTGTTTCTGTTTGCAATAAGCATTGCTTTTGGGATTAATAAGTTACCTGCATTGGATGGGAAAACGGGTATTGCAGCGGCATGGTAAGATACCACATAGCCAACCTAATTGATATTAGAGTTTTAGTGCTCTTGTAAATAGATTATTGGTTTGCACTCCTTTGAGCATCATGCACGACAGGAGGCAGATAGCATAGTATATCATTGATAGCAAAAAGGACTTAAATGTTCCTTAGATACGAATACGATTGTTATACAATAGAGAAGGGCGATGTGCTAAAGGAAACACCCGTCAGCAAACTATATTGTGTAGAGATTAAAGTAGGGTCTCCAAAAACGCTGTTAGTTCCCACACCAGAGGATTTGGATCTATCGGAAAGTTTGGCATTAGTATGCACGTCCTTGCATACGAGTGCGTTTTGGTTGGCTAGAGGCCGGATGCTTGCCTGCAATTTCAACGTCCTGTGCAATGTAGGCTCGACGCAGGATGAGCTATTCGATGCACGATCCTTTTGGAAGTATCTCATGCTGGCAGTTGGTATAATAAATGAAAGTGACCGTGGAGACTTTCATTATACAGAAACCCACGTAATCGTGCTTTAGCAACGCGATTTTGTGTCACAGTTGCACCGCCTGACATCTGTCATGTCACAAAAAAGAGTTACTATGTTCAGCCTCCCGGTGCATTCCGGAGATGTTGCAGCTCGAGAAGATAGCACTTGCTTTTAGTGCAGCGCAGAGGATTCGATATCTTACGCGGAATGTTCTCTGCCTCGCGGTTATCTATGCACTAGTGTATCAAAACTGAATCTTATGGGGAAGAAGACATTATTTTGCAAGGCGGCGGCCGACATTGGCGGCCGGATAGATCAAACATGAGATAGCCAATGCATCCCTTCAGCTCCATGAACGGATTTATAGCGGTACATATGTAAACATGTATCTTGAGGGGGACACCGGATTCTCCCCTATTAGCATGGTACCGTAAAAAGCGCGCCGATGCAAACCTAAACAGGAAGAGGAGGACGCAGAGAAGGCTGGCAAAGTTGGGGCTAGTAATGACACGCAGCCTCAACAATGCTCTGTAATCCTTCCTACATTCCTTGCAAGCCATTTATTTACGTTTCTATTGGTGATACGATCCTTATTGTTCGTTAGTTGCATTAAACTCCCTAAAATATTATTCGAACACCTCGGGTTCTGTGCTTAGAGCTCCCGACCCCGTATTTGGATTAGTTTTCGTAAAAGATTAATACATTAGTATCATTGCAAAGAAGGAAATACAAATTTTTAGTGCGGGCTTAGTAATTTAGCATAAGATATTGGTATTCGCTGAAGCGCTCTACACGATGGTCAATAAGAAAATAGAGTTAAAAACGGTACAAAAAGGGAATCATTAGATTTCATTCTCCAGAGCCTTGTGCTACATCTCAAATCAAGCCTCTGCGGTAGGGCGAAAGCAGACTTTAATGTACTCGGGACTTTGATTTTCCTCGCTCTTCTCTTCGTCTCCTCCATCCTCGTATATGGTGGACGTGGTAAAAACCACCGGTTTGTCCCTGACCATAAGATCCAGTTGGAATTTTGTTTCCTTCGAATTTCTCTCCACATCTTGCTCGGATGGCAATAATGCCCAAGCAGGTCCGAATATTATCATCAAGAGACAAGTCTTCCAAGAGGGATCTTTGAACAAATCGCGGATTCGGACTCTGCGTGGCTTGGTTGGCCCCGAGCTAGCGGGTAGAGTAAAGCCGGCACCGTATTTGTCCGATCGCTTCTTTGCAATATACTCCTCGGCTAGACCATTAATCTTGATCTCTTTCAGATGTAGAATCGTTCTAAAAGAGCTATTTATGATGCTTAGATTGATAACGCTTGCGTACATTAACCCGATGCCAAAGGAGAGGGAACCCAGCAACGCAAGCGATCCAATCTTCGAACTCTCCACGCTATCAAGCCTGGAACTCCAAACCGCGAACCCACAGGAGACGGTAATACCGGTTAAGGCAAACGCGTTTGTCTCGATTTGCTGAAGAGCGGATGTAGCAGCCGTTGTAGCAGCCTCCCTCTCGCTAGTCTGTACTCCCGTTAGCGTGACGAATGCATCGTCGTTGCCTCCAGGTGTTTGAGCGGGTGGTATAGCCGATTCTTCCGCAGAAAGTTTTTCGCAAGCTAGTCGGGCCGGATAAGTCCCTACCGATATGCGTCCAGTAGCCTTGTCGATTTTATTGAAGGTGAGGGAGAAGTTATCCCCATCGGCGCCAAGCTTCTTGCGTAGATCATTCGGGTTGACCACAGAGAAGTTGGCACGATTCAACATGCTCCACGCGGCGCCCCCAGCAATCAATGTAAACAACTCGGTCAAGTATCGCCAGACGAAAGCCGCATGGATAACGAAGGCCATCATGTAGATCAAGACGACGGTGAGACGGGGATACGCATCAACACCCGGTGTACCGTCGAGTAGGCCGTTGTACAGCGTCGTGGAGAAGAGCATGATCAAAGCTAGCCAGATGTTCAGCCATTCCCATATCGCAATCTGCACGATATGTTTTGTAATTTGTGACCCTGAAGTTATCCATAGAGCCGGTTTGTCGATTGCCTCCTCTGGTATGGCTCGGCATTCTTCGACCCCCCTAGCCCTGCGATTGTCTGCGGGTTCTTGGCCACGGCGACCGACGTATAATAGTCGAATTGTATTTATTTCCTCTTTCCCATTTGAGGATGTTTCAGCCTTCTTTCCAGCCGATCGTGAACCTTGATCGCTTTGCCCACTTGAGATGGAGTCTTCATCGCTTCGCACGCATTCCGACTCGGAACTCTTGTTTGGCCATAGAGCGGAGAGCAATCGTGAAATGTTCTCTTCTATCGGGAGAAGTGGTAATTTCGATACCGAAGCTAATCGCGTTGCCGATGGTACCAGGATTGAATAGGTAAGCGTGATTGCTGCCACACAAGTAAAGGCGAAAACCGTCTCGGTCGCTTGAACGTAACCCGGGAAGGAAAAGCTGGAATTTCCAGCTTGAGTTTCGACTTTGTATACCGCCGGATCACTTCCTGTCGTACCCGAATCCGAGGATATCATTTGCAGGAAAAAATTTGAAATCTGTTCTAGAATCATTTTGAACGTAGTTGTGAGTCTCTTTACCCCGCAATCAATTTGCTTGCCACGAAGAACAACTGAAGGAACTTACAACGGGATCAGATTTCAACTAGCGTGAGGAGTCCCGAGTTTTTAAAAACCAGGCACAAGCCCTTGGGCTCGCTTCTCTTGCATAAGCTTTCGCTAGTGCTGTATTGTGCAATCTACCAAACTACGCAAGTACGAAAATATGGAATCGGAACGACGGAGTTAAAGCTAAGCAGTCTAGGCAGTGGCGAGGGAGGAAAAGATTTTCCAGCGGGAAACGGAAGCTATACCTTGAAAGAGATAGCGTCCATCCGGTCTTAAGTACTCAATTGGCCCTGGTGGAAAGTTGTCAACCTCTCTCTTCGCCTTGTCCGTGAGCGGCCTTTTTCAGAGCGGGCGAGGCTACATCTTCTGCATCTCCATATCAAATGTGAGTAAAAGGGTAATCAAGTACCTTGCAAATGAATACCTCTAGCCTCGCGTACTGCAGACTGGGTATGAGATATACCCACCGACCAATGGACGCTCTGAATAAGTGTCCGTGGCTGTTACACAGCATTACCAATATCTACAGCCGAATTGAACTGCTATCCTCCAGCGGCTAGAGGAATGAGTTGCGAGATTTTCCTCCTCAGCTATCTTGCTGCAAAGATGCCTCCCTCTCTGAAGGCAGTGCACTCTGCACTTTTGGCCCCTCGTCTACCTTCCATCTCCTTTTACCTGCAGCTCTACCTCAAACGCACAAAAGCATGACGTTGAGCATGAGAGCTCGAGCACGAGACAGAACTTGATGTTTGATACTTTTGTTCACTTGTACCAATTCGCCAAGCCGGGGCCAAACTCGAGAAAGCTAGCGTCTGCGGGTTGTGGAACCACCCTTTGGTGGTAATCGAGACTAGTCTAGTAGCTAGTCTAAAACGAGAAAACCAACACTTCAACAATTATTCAAGGAGGCCATTGGGTTCGATAGTGGTAAGCTTAAGGAGCTGTAGTTTGGAAACATAATCTGGTATCTTCATATCAGTGGCTAGAGAAATTGGCTAGTATGTTGTACGAGCCTCTCAATAAGCAGTAGCTAGTAGAATAGCCTATCACTGTTGTATCGCCTCGCGTGTGCGGGTTAGATATCGAGTTGGGCGGCGCTGTGTTGAGTTGGAATTGCAATTGCCATTAATTGGCGCGAAAGTATTACATTCGGCTAGGAAATTTGGCCGTTTGGAGTATAACTGTGTTCTTTCACCTTGGGTTCTATATAACGCTCGGGGAGGGCAAAGGAATAACTGGATACCCACTTCATGGGAAACTTACAACTGAAATATTGGTTTTATTTGCAGCAATAGTGGAATTCGCGTTGTTCTTCATGTCAGGGGCTAAGTGAAAGCTAGGTTCGATGAGCGGTTCGAGCGACGCCGACGATATCGGTCGCGATCAGTTGCAGCCATTTGTCTTACGGACAATACCCTTTGAAATATTTGCAATATTTGCCCTTTTATATTTTATAGTATCCAAAAAGATATGAAGGTAACATAACACCTCAAACGCCAAGGAAATGAGGAAAATACAAGTGCTCTAACTATAAAGAAAAAAGTATCTAAACTCGTAGAAACAACCCGTACCAGATTTATAAGTTCCCTCCATATAGTACTCAGTAACCATTAACTAAGCCGTGTTCTCCTCTAATATTAAAATATATCTAGGCATGTCTCTAAGCTCTAACGGTCGGTTTATCGTTTATCCGGCGGTGGTTTATGGGAGGCCATGGTATGTCCCGCCAGCTGATTGTCCATATATCTGCGGTCCCTGGTATTGATTGCTACCGTGTTCATGCATGAGGCGGGAAGACCTGTAGAATTCGAAGGATATTAACGATTAGCCCTCAATGGTGAGTGCAAAGAAATTTTGCGTCGGTTACGTAGGACAAAGGCGAAATGTGGGCCGACAGCAGTAGGGGGGAAGAACGGGTGACAGATAGCACTAGACGAGAGATCTAGGTTCCTGCCCCGGCCTCGAATTGAGAGTGCGAGTAATATCGGTGTAGCTGCTGTCGGTTGTATATGGGGGAGCTGCTGTCACTTCTGCGGGAAGGTATGTGGTATCGGGATCTCGTTGCGGGATCCCATCTCTGTGGAAAGGGGTAGAAATAAATGTTGGTAAATGCAAACAGAAAAATGTCTTCAATAGTTTTGAGATTGCATCATAGTAGCGATTTCGGGGAAAGGTACTATAAGAGATGCAGTCGGAATATTGTCTTACCTTCTGCTAAGTTCCAAATCTCCCAGGTCCTTCCTTCTCTTCCACTCATCAAAGATTCCACCATAGGGCATAACGATCAAGTAACCCACAACAACGATGACCATCAAGGCCCCGTCAAAGATGTAGAGGTAAAATTCCTTGCTCATCAGTTCGCCATCCTGACCCTGTATATACTCGATGAGCCTGAACGCGCTCCTGATTAGGATCAAAGCGTTGGCGATGTACATTGTGATAAAGTACTTGCGCCCTTTGCGGGATTCGAGACGGTGGGTGGACGACTTGTGGAGACGCAAGTGAAAGATGACGGCCATGATGATGAAGCCGCCGAAGAAGAAAATTTGGATGAAGAGACCAATCTTGATGACGGTGCTTCCGAGATCCATCCTTTCGCCGTCACCAGAAGCCAACAGACCACCACCTAAACCCAACAGTGTTAACTTCGGCCATGTCTTCAAAATTATCAAAGTTTCGATGATAGCCGACTGTGTCTAATTCGTGTAGTCGCTAGGGAGGGAAGAGGACTTACCAAGACCTTGGGCAGCGATCGACAGGACATCGCCGGTGACGAAGCAGGCAGTAAGAAACTTGGGCCTAATGAGCAGTAGTTGTTCTCCGTGGAGGGCGATAGCAATTCTAGAAAGGGTCATGTAGATTGATGCCGCAAAGAACGCAGGACCCAAAAGAATGAGGAGAGTTTGCATGATAAAGTACGTTTGGTTCCATAGGTCATAATGGTTCCCGATCCTAGAACCATAACCGATGGACTCGGCTGTGATTTTGAGCCGTTAGCATTTTCAATCGTCAGGGTATTCTGCTGGCTTTGGGCTGTGAAGGCTGAGGGGAGTTGAAGATTAGTTTTCGAGTGAAAAGTCAACTTACCAAGGGTACCGATGAGGAAAGGAATAAAATACCACGCCTTGAACTTGAATATTCTCCATGCGTGTAGAAGTGCACAAATTCCAAAGATTCCGCTAAAGATACCAGCCGCTATAACATTGGGATAATAGTGGTATGGAACCCAACCGCGCTCGGTATCGATTGGTTCAGTTTCGTGCATTGTGGAAGGAAAATATGGTAGGTGAGGGTGCTTCCTTTTGAAAAAGATATCAAAGAAATCAATTTATCTTTTGAGAGGCCTTTTCTCTAGTGATAATGGTATGCTGAGGATGGCTATAGATGGATTCTCTCAATCTTAACACTTCTTGTTGGATAGAATATACTAATAATAGGTCTCAACAATCGAGATTACGATCCCTTTGAGCACTTTTAGTGATAATCCGTAGATGCCGTATTTCAAGGGCCTGTGAAGGTTGGTATCGGTATATTCTGAGTTATAAGGTCTCAAAACTTTGAACTGTCTAAAGGTATGGTTGTACACAAATCCACCTCGTCGAAGGGAGACGAGATGCCTTATAATCTACAGACTCCTCATTTACAAACATCTCCTTTCCACAATACAACTCTAGGAACACATCATAGAGGGTAGCAGCACTTGTGGGTCAGTTTGGTTGGCTGTATCAGAAAAGGGATTTCAGTATTAACAGTTAGCGCTGCTGTGCATGTGCACTCCACTTTGCACACTTAAAAAAAAGAAAAATGACTTGCCTTAAAATCCGACTATTAATCCGACCTCATTTGGTTAGAGAAATTTAGATATAAGCCATCATGAGATTCGTAAGCCTTCTGCAATGATACCGGGATAGCCATTTAAAAACATGTAATGGATAGGGCTGCTGAAAGTAACCTCGACGACGAAGATGCATTTTTTTTCTTTTGGCTCTATTGTTTCCTTTTGAAAAAACCCAGCCAGGATAGGCGAAACGCAAAATAAAGCATGGTGGCTATGTTTTCGGTTTTAATTGTATCAGACTTTTGCGAAATTAAACAGAAGCACGGTAGTTCGGGGATCTTTTTTTGGCCCTAATTGGCCCGGCAGCTTGGAGTCGAATATAGTGGTTAGACTATTAGGGGTTAGTCATACCAAAAACGTTAAAGCAACCATGGCTGGACAAGAATCGAGCCTGCTGCTGGCATGTTTCACCGGATTTGCTCGTATATCGTATAATTTCTTACTTGAACAGGGCATAAAAAGCAAGTAGATCGATAGTGCAGTACTTGGAGAAAAATTTTGA
>LDUD01000127.1:99570-119462 GCA_012184295.1 Dactylella cylindrospora
CGGCGTGCGCATCGAAACCCGACGGGTAGCTTCAAAATTCGTGCCCAATCATGACTGCGAACGGGTGAGATTTGTTGTTGTTGGCTGCTGCCGTCGGGACTAGCGTCTTCCAGAAGGGGTCGGAACACCAACTAGCCGACACCGATTAAGATTAGATCTTGGCTACAGCATTTTGTTAATCCGGTGCCCCACAGGAAGTGAGGCAGTGCTAGAAGTGAATATATATTGATATTCTATTCGGGGGTTATGTAATATCCCAGAGGACCGCGGTTTGTCCCGTCTTGATCTAGTTATTCTTCAAGGTTTGTAGAATATTGAAGCCCCCCGTGTTGGTACATGTACCGGATTGCCCGAAGCCTCAAAGCCTCAAAGTCTCAGTGTTTGGTTCCCGCAATCCGAGTCCCCCATTGCAATTATCACCTATCTTTTGCTAGTATTCGTCAGCATCTGCGCTTAACCTTGCGTTGAGACATACGTAGGCTCGCCATTCGCCCCTCGAGTTTAATCCGGCCCAAATGAAGAGGTCTTTGTACAGCCGCCTCTACTACAGCCTGGCGGACTTCGATAGATTCTAGGTGATATGTCTGTTTTTCATCGGACTCAAGACATATATCCTGTTCCACGGCCTGCACTCTCAAACCTCGACTAGCTGTTGCTCCTTAAGCTTACACTTGCTTTTCCTGTTCGTACCGGTTTGAAACCCACTCCAAGCTTTACACATTCTCCTGCAGCCCCTAGGAAAGCGAAAGAGAGAGACTACTGCATATAAGATATATCCCAACGAAGCATGTCGGAAGCATCCCCTACCGAGGAAGGGCCCGGATCAACGGGCCCTAGGACGCGCCGGTTCCACAATAAAAGTCGATCGGGTTGTAAAGGGTGCAAGGAGAGACGAATAAAGGTAAGCCTTTTCTTGTGAGCATGATATTTCATGGCGAAGCATGCCACGGTACTGAGTGCAAGCTTTTTTTTTTTTTTTTTTTTTGTTTTTTTGTTTTTCTTTTCTTTTAGTTGGGTTGGTTCGGCATATGCTGCCTGCTTGCTCTCGGTGTGAGCCGGAGTTGTTTATTCAGCCTTACCACTGACAACACAGCAATTGCAACAAGTCCCCTTGGTGGACAGCTTGGATGCCACGCCAGCTGCCTATGGCGATGCATACATGCTAAGGCTAGATATCCGCATTGGATAGAATGTCCTCCTTTCACAAATTAACTCTACACCCTAATTACTTCATATTTCCTACTCTGTTGCCTCATGCGTGAAGAATATCATTGACTTAGTTACTTCCGGTGTAGTGTGATGAGACGCAGCCAGCTTGCTTGAATTGCGCCCGTCGGGATATCACTTGTGAATACCCGCCCCCCAAAGCTACTAAGGGTCTAGGCAACGATTTTGATGATGGCGCATCCCCTGATGCATCGGACTCCAAAAGAAAACCCAGGTCTTTCCGGCACAAAGAATTTACTTTTATCGATGCTGGCGAGGCAATCAAGAGGAAGAGGAAACGCTCAATCGAAGATTACAGCACGCCCGAGAGTGATTCGTCCGGAGAGAAGGTAGAATATGACACGAAGACCCCCGTTCTAGCAGAAGCAGTAGAGAAAGAATTCGAAAAGAGCCAAGAGATTGGTAGGGCCATTTTTGTTTCGAGACACACACCCGAAGCTCGAGACGACGATGCTTCAAGCAGGAGCAGCCACAGCCCACGGAAGCTTAGCAATGCCGACGGTCAACCACTACATCAACGGAGACCAAGCTCGGATGCGAGTGGAACTATCTCAAAATGGCAAACTTCACCGTCTACAAGCATACGGCAGTTCCATGTGCCAGCAGGGGTAAAGATAAGCATGCAAGACTATAATCTCATCAACACATATCGGACACTCACATGCGAGACCTTTCCTTACGCAACAAAGGCGAACAACCCTTGGAAGAAGATGACATTCGAGCTCCAATTCCAGGTTAGTATATTATTATTGATTGAACATTTTTCCAGAATGATACCTCTCGTGGCCCTTCTACCGTAAAACGCAAAATATTCTAATGCGACTTATGGCTTTTCCTATATATGTAGCAACCTTACCTCTTCCATATATCTCTTGCAGTCACTTCTGCCCATCTCCGATATCTCCAGGATGTTTTCACGCCCTCAGCAACGGAAATATCACACTACGTCAAAGGCCTCTCCGCCTTTCGAGAGGCGCTCGCTAGAAGACGGCAGCTTGGCTATCAGCCCACATCTACTATGACGATGATTGACACGTCAGAACAGGTGCGGCAACAGCAGCAAAACAAGTTCATAACACCCGAAATCACATCTCAAGTCCAAGGCCTTTTCTCGACGTCCGCCCTGATCGGTGTGTATCTCTGGGCTGGCAACCCAGACGACATTCATAGCTGGCTCATATCGAAGCTGCAAATGTTTGTCGGTACTCGTGAAATAATAACAGGCTTTTGGCACCGAACGCCATTCTTAAGGTTCAAGGAAGCCGTGGAAGGACCTTTTCCAAATTTAACAATGAAAGTTTCAGGCGCGATAGAGATGGGTTCAGTCAAGTTACCAGCTTTGGAAACCTTAGCTACTACGCCTAGCGTGTTTCCGCACAAGAAACAGGCCCTCCCTGTCGCTGTTGCCCCTAATGACCTCGCCTTTGGTTTCGATCTTGAAAATATTGATGCTCCTGGGGAAACCGACCTTGACCTGATAGATATATATGACCGCAAATGGGCAGAAACAGCTGTCGAGAATTGTCCGATTTACAGATTACATAATGGAGAATCCGCGGTGGATCTGGGCAGTATACACAGGCTGGCTTGCATAGTCACCGCCGCGGAATCAGACCCGCCCCCTCCACCGGAGACCCTGAGAAGGGTCATGGGCCTGATATTTCTTTGGCCGGGGATATGTGCCCATCAACTCTTGGACAAGGTAAAAGTGAGGGACGGTCGTGCGTACATGTTGCTCGCCTACTATTACGCCGGGGTTATAAAAATGAAACACATCAATATGCCTTTAACTTCAGATTTTGAGGAGGAATGGTGGCAACCTCGGGCTATGGAGATGGCAAAGGCTTGGTGGCTGACAAAGAATCCTGGCGTCTTGCTGCGAGGAATCATTGAGTGGCTGGGCGATGAATGGGCAGAATGGTTGGAGTGGCCGACGAAGATTCTCGAAGACGAAGAAGAAATGGAAAGGAAAAGGCTAGAGGATATATGGCAGCCGATATGGGACGATAGTGCTGGATTTTTCTAAACCCTCACTAGAAATAGAGTTGCATGCAATACATAATGGTAGCCTATTTGGAAGTTCATTGGATTACAAATTTGCTCCTTTCTTCCAAGCCCGTAATAGCGTTGTATAGAAGAGCCGTAGTAACAGGCAATTCGCAGTGTAAATAAGTAATCAGCTGCTACCTAGTAGAGGACAAATTACCACGGGTCGCCTGGGAATTTTGCTCCACCTTGTTTTCTAATCTCATCCATAATTCCCATGATCCTTTCCGTTTCTGCCCAGCTCATGATATCGTTCTCTTTTCTTCCGGCTGCTACGTCCACCGCCACGGCATCAGCCTCCCACCAAAAGCCTCGCCCTGGCTTTTCGAACTCATATACTTTGCTCTCCCAGGGTTTGTTCTCAGCTTTCTCATTCAGGACAACTGTAAAGCTTTCAGGTGATGAAGTAGGCCCATGGATGGTAATTGTTCCTTTGCTACCCTCGATCCTGGCAAAGTCTCCCGCACTTTTGATATTCGATGTCGATGTCAAGATTCCGTGTCTCCCAGTGTCACTATAGCTCAAGATCCAGCTGCTGAGAGTCTCCACGCCGCCTTGTAGTGTCTGAGCGGCTAAGATTTTCGGATGCAGTCCTTTCCCCACATTCTCCTCCAAAGTAACAATTCCCCAGGTGAGACTGTAGATTCCAATATCTAACAGCGTTCCTGCTCCCATCGACAAATCCTTCAACCGACTGTCATCCGGTAGACTCGGAACGTCGTAGGAGAGGCCGAAATCCGCAAACGTCCGCCAAACGTCCCCGATGAGTTTCTCCTCGTACAAAACTTTTCTCAATTCTTTTACCAAGGGATAAAATCTTGTCCACATAGCTTCCATCAAGAATACACCCTTCTCTTTCGCTAGATTGATCACCTCGATGGCATCAGCTTGCCTCAACGTGAACGCCTTTTCACACAACACATGCTTCCCAGCGTTAATGGCATCAATGCAGTTCTGCTTGTGGAAGCTATGAGGTGTTCCGATATAGACCACGTCAACGTCAGGATCGTTATAGACTGAGTGGTAATCGCCATAGATTTTGGGGGTGACTCCAGAATTGTGCGCAAGACCGGGAACGATATACGTATCGTAGAATTTTTGGCCTTTAGCCGGCGAAGATGAGCCGATAGATTGGATGATGTGGTTGGCTTTCTTGTTGGGCCAAGTTGGCATGAGAAGGTCCTCCACGAACCAAGAAGATATCATCCCCGTGGCTTTAATAATTGATCAAATGTTAGACTACGATATTTTATCTAGTGAGGATGGACAGAACTCACCAACAATGCCCCAGCGAACGGTTGGTAGACCCTCAGCCATGTCGTTAGTTACCTGGTTTTCTAAACTTCCTCGTCCTTCGTGTTTCTTTGCATTAATTAGTTGATTGCTAGCCAATCCAGCATTTGTCTCCTTTGCAGAACTCTAAAATATAAGTATCTGAAGTGGATGTCGATACCCCGCTTGACGGGCAACGTGAATTAGTAACCAGTGTGTAATAGCCCTGCCATTTCGCCGAGCTTCCGACCCTGCACTTGGCTTTATAACCCAGGTTCTGACTATGCCTATCCTGTGGATGAAATCAACCGTCCCCTGGAACCATTCAAGATGGATGACTTCATAGTGGAGTTTGTCGGTTAAACATCGGTTGAATGCAAACGAAATAACACGCAGTCAACACAGCATGTACTTTCTCCGTATGGTAACAATGGTTACACATTAAGGTCTGGAATAGTCAGCGCATTTTTCTAGGTAATTCTGCAGGCATCAGGTCGAGGTTACAAACTATGGCGATATAGCTGAAATATAAGAGCTTAGGTAATTGATTTCCGTCTTCGCCATTTAGAACCATATAACATAAATTTATGGCGTGAATAATATATTATTCACTGAATGTTGGCACTAGTCTTTGCAAAACGGCTGTTCGTAGTGCAAAATATTGGTGACTTTGTGACTGTTTGAACTTAGTAGTCTTGTCAACTTGAAAGACTTAACCCCACTCAGCACTTTATAAGTTGAAACAAATATTCTAGAAAAGAATTGAGCTTGTAGCTTGGCTCTTGGTGACAGCTCATTCATGTATCTGACATGCCCAGATCATCTGCAAAAATACTTACCTGCTTTTAAATTCAAGTATAAATAGTTCACTACGTCTCCTAAATTAATAGGGTACGAATATTTCTCGCAAGCTTAACTTTCAGAAATTAAGACACAACTAAATTTGCCTAGACCAGGCTGGCCAATTTCCTGCTCCACTGTCGTTAGTACCTAATAGACAGGGCTTACGCTAACCAACAGATAGACACGTCTACATACTCTAAAGACAAAACCCTGATCCTAAGCTAAGCGTCAACACGAACCAAGATGATTATCCTGCTACTTTCCTGGCTGTTTCGGCTCATTCTTTGGATCGTTACTGCAGTCTTCATCTGGAACTTCCTCGTCGCGTTTGGTATAATCCGCGCCCGACCCTTGGGCGGTCGAAGGGATCCTATCCGTGATTTATATGCGGCATTTGGTCAGGTTTACGAGACAGCTCACTGGTATGTTTTATAGTCTTTTCTGAGAGAATTCTTGAATTGAGCTAACATTTTAATAGATGCCACTGCCAATATGCCGCGCCGTGCCTTTTATTAGGCGTCAATCTGAACGCAGAACGTCGTACTAGTTTCCTACTCTAGACATTATTTGCCTGTGACCCGGGAAAGATTAAATTCAAGCATTTTTGTCAGATATTATAAATCGCTTTATTAGAACTATTATAGAATCAAATTTTGCATGTCTGGGTTTCGAATTCCTGATTTTATTTATCTCCTATCTCCAAATGTGCCTATAGCCTAGCTAAGTGCCTAAACGAGAAACCCTAAGAAATTCGAAATCGAACCGCCACAACCGCCCAAGCTTTCTATCGAAACCTCGTGGACGGGAATACACCTAGTCCGGTGAAATCTCGCTTCCCTCCATCTGGATCCTCAGGAGAGTCGTCGCGGCGTGGGGGCTTCGGCGGCAACACAAATTTAACCCGCGAGTTCGACGCGAGCCACCGTCGGAACTCACATAGCTGACAACCCAGAATAACCCCTTCCAAATTTACTACCCTTGCCTCGGTACCGCAGAGGCATCTGGTTTCCGTAGAATATTCCGAAAAGTGTGAGCCGCAGTAGAGATGATTGTACCTAGTTTGGCACATGGTGGAGCACCACGGTGGCGCTTACCAAAAATACAGCTTGCCATCTGCGAAGAAGCTGTTGCTTTATATTACTATTGCTTTGCTTTGTCTCGTACACCAGACGCTGAACCAAAAACAAACAAAAAATTGGGTTCCAGTCAGCAGTGGTTTTTTTTTTTGCTGATGCCAAACTCGCACCTGCAGCCTCGAGTTTGGCGTGTCCTTTACTCGCACAAGCACACACTCTCCGCACTCAAACAAGGCAGATCCTATCTGGATCTAGGTAGACGTGCCTCCGGATTCACAGGTTTTGGGGGACTAGGAGAAAAGTTTACAATACAGTAGTATCTAGTATGTGCGATATCAGTCCGGAGCAAACCCTATATATCGCTAGCTCAGTGTACACCGGAAAGCTCCAAAATTCTTTCTTCAATGTCTGTGTATTTGCATTTTCTACGCTTGCATCCTCGTATGTTTGGTTTATAATTATGGAAGGGCCTCCTAGTTATATCCTTAATTTTCACAATAATTAGAATCCTCGCGGGTTTCGAACTCCGCTCTACTTGTCAATATTCTTCCCAAACTTTTTAGCCATATGCGCTTTAGCTTCGGGTGTCACAAGTGCTTTCAATAAAATTCTTCTCATATCTTCTATGGTACATACCCCGTCCACATGCTTCTGGGGAGTGTTGTGGGGTCTGCTCCCTTCCGAAGCAGCCTGGGTGCCCTCTTTTGATTTTTCTGGCGATGAAGTAGGTGAAAATGTCTTTGATAGGTCATCACCGCCTATGGCAGGCATGGTCATAGATTCTGTCCGACCACCAGGGCTAGCAGTAGAAGAGCTGGTCTCAGCTTCTGATGCACCGCTCGTTCCTTGCCCCTTTGGAGCCGCTGAAGTTTCAGAGCCTGCTTTCTTCTGCGCTCGTATTATTTTAGCACAAGATCGTTGACATGACCGAATAGGGATAACATCTATAACTTCTTCACATTCACATTCTGTGATGGTTTTAGGAGCAGGCCGGATGGACTCCCATGTGTTTTCCACTTTTCTGCAAATGTGGGTATACTTCCATTGACACATCTTAGGAGTTTCTCGGACACTGTGGATTAATGCGGCGAGGCTTGGTGTTCAAATAGTTCTGGGATACTATGTTTAAGTTGGGTAAGGTGCTCGTAACTTTCTGAATATCTTGGTTTAGCAATAGAAGCTTCTAGGCACGGGAGGGTACTAGGCTGGACGTAGCAAAATATTAGTATTACTTCAGATCAGCTGAAGACATGCTTCACATTGTGGAATTGTTAAAGCTATTTTAATATGTTTTAGCAGGCTAAGCTCGAATCATCAAAAGCGGCTAATATCTGTTGCACATCAGCTCAACTGATTTGATCTAGGGATTTTCTATATTGCGGTTCCGACCTATGATCCCTACATTAAATTTATATCTATTTAGACACTTTTCTGGCTAGAGGAATGATCCTTGATGCACTCAACCTACTAAGCTAATCTATATTATGAAGAACGCTGAAGGTCTCATTGGCGCTGATTCTCTGCAACCATCAATCTTGCCAGGTTATCAAAGAAAGTGCTTGCCACGTCCTCCGCGCTCTGATGGATATACATACTCCTCTGCCCCCGGATACTATGGCGAATATCTTGACTAGTATCTATAATAGGTCGTAATCCACGCTCTTCTCTGTCTCTTTGATTTTGACCTATCTCCAAGAGCCTGACATTTCTCTGGGCCTGAAAATACCTCCTCCTCTCCAACGCTTCCTCGCAAAGATCTCCCGGAAAGTCGCCTCGCCCTCTTGGGTCCGGGACTGCGCATAGCGGGCAGAAGTTTTGTTGGATCACGTCAATGATATACGTGCAATAGCAGTAATCCTCTCCAGAGGCTTGAACCGTGTGCCTCCAGTCGCATTGTGCGTGTTCGTAAATCCAGTAACACATTTCGAGTACTAAGGCTTTGATGACGTTTTCTAGATGATTGTTTGGTTTTGCTGGAATATTTAGAGTTACTTGAGTCTGAATAACTAGTAGCATGCTGTGTAAGGATTTCGAGAAGTTTATGATGGGACCTGGTTTTATTAAGCTGAGTAGTAAATGCCACTGTCAAGGCAAGCTACCAGTTATGAAACGCGAACATTTAGTTCACCCACCGCTAAGCTATGCTAGTCTAGGGTCGTTATCACAGGTGCACGAAAGGCGATTAAGAGCGTTGAATATTAATAATGATTAAATTTGCATATTGCCCCTCAATTAGTCTATCTGTCGAGAGGAGGATATCTCACAACTCAATTTTGCACAATCAATGAATTTTTCATGGTGGGTGACATGAGGAGTAGAGGCACCATTTAATAACTAGAAATAGGAACAAATTTAATGTACCGAAAAGAATGTGTCTGTTGCCTAAGCTTCGATACAACTGAAAAAAGACCTTTTACCGCTCCCATCACCATGTAAATGCTTCATTAATCAATGTAATCCCAGTATAAATCATTAAAACCACCCCCGTAACAATTTTAAAACATAAAAAATTCCAGTTCCCCTAGCAGTCGATTTCCTTCGTCATTCTATTCGAGGCGTTGAGAGGATAGAAGTTCTGATTAACCCCTCATGGGATTAACGAAATTGCTGAGATCCCATCCTCCCAGGCCCGTCCAGGGGTTCGTAGTACCTCTTGAAGCCGCCATCATTGTTGTGGGGCGCTGGGCCGTTCTTGAGAATAATGTCGCAAAGTTGGCAGTCGGGCCAGGCGCCTTTGGCTTGGATTTCTTGGATTCGTCGTGGGCAGCTGCAGTTTTGGGAATCCGGAGCTTGTCGTGTGGACTTGTAGCCACAGAGTCCGTGGGTATAGATCCACTGATACATCTTGGATAATGTCTAGGCGCACTAAGTGAGTAAGCTGCCTTGGTGGGAGTATAAAGTTGAACTACTTACGCTACGGTTGGATATTATTCAACTTGACTAGAGGATTGGGATATGGAGAGGATGTTGGATTTCAAAAGTCTTTAATGCAGAAGGATATCGGCGCGAAGGTTTTGCTATCGCTGTCGTTGCTGGAACGGGAAGTGTTTGTGGGCATAACGGGAAGAGGACTCGAAGGGAGGAGTCCTCAAAGCTCTTTATATAGGTTTTCTAGTTTACGGTAAGCTTTTACTGCGTTATTTCCTACGTTTCGACTGACTACATTACGATCGTATTCATTTCGAGTTGATTGGAGTGTAAGTAGTTCCATGGACTCAGGTAGCGGGGGAGGGGGAAGAAGTGCACATTTATAGAAAGTATCTTTCGCATAAGTTCTGCCGCCGTCTAATCTCGATAGTGAGAGTTGTGCAAGTCGCAGCCTTAGCCGTCGACATCCAATAACCTTTTTTGCCCAGAATTCCCAATTTAGAGTGACTTTACAAGTCCGGCGGTCCAGCTGGTGGAGATTCTCTCCTGAAAGGCCTCCTCGGTTCAGAGTTGTCGCCTTGGTATCTCCATATAGCACCCATATTGTCTCTCTGACTTAAGCCAATCATACCTGACATCTTGTCAAAATGATCGCACCTGTCCACCACTCGAAAGAACTTTGGTGTCCACTTGCCCCCTTCCTGCTCCTCTCGCTGCCTAAGAGTTCTTTGCCAGTTTTCGATCTTCTGTTTCTCTTCTGTTGCTGTTCTCCAATCACTCTTCCGCAGAGCGTCCTTCACTCCCATCCAAGCCCTCTGTGACTCCCATGGGTCTTGCTCTTCAATTGGTGGTGTGAGGACTTTGGCAAATAGCGCAGCTGTCGTATCAAATATCTCTTCCTTCCCCGTGATGGTATTGGTGATGGTTAGGATACCATTCCAACTTCCAGATACCGTTACTAACGGTTCCTGAATACTAGCCTCGTTGCTAGAATCAAATTTGGAGATTGAGGCCTTCACTTGATATCTAATATCCTTGCCACCCCAACTGAACCTCCCGGTCTTCTCCCCTTCAAAATCAATTTGTGTAACCAAACCTGCGGATGAGGCTACATGACATTTACCAAAGAACTCTGTATATCTATTCCCAGTAATTAAGCCTCGAATTCGCATTCCCGGAAACGTTGCGAGATGCCATTCGTCAAACTTCTCAAAGTGAGTGATGGCGTGACCTCGTTGCGATATAGTTATGCTAGCTGTGGATGGTGCGAACGTGGTTGATTGCGAAACATATGCTTGGCACTACGTTTTAGTGTTATATTATGTGAATAGAAATTTTTATTAATGGTTTCTGACCGCGAATACTCACCACAATTCCTCTTTTTTTATTGGAGATATAGCTGGCAGTAACCGGCGGATGATGTCCCACCTGCTCGCATACCACATCCGTTTCCCCTTCGTCAGTATTTTCACTTTTCAGCTTTGCGACAAATAGTTCCCCAAGAAACGGATTTAGCGGTTTCTTCAGCGATCTGCCGCCGTGTCTGAAAGCCTCTTCACTGATGCCCTCGCTGGGGAAGCCTTCCGCTTGGGCTTTAAGAGTACATATATAGTTCTTGAGCGTTGATACCGCTCGATCAAGAGCCGAGGATTGGGTGCTAGGTAGCACGAAGAGCGAGTGGTAAAGAGCGCAAGTAACCGGGTACTCGACTATAGATTTTGGCGCTAGGAGAGGCGCTGGGGTGGAAATCGTACTCAAGTCGCCTCTCACATTGGGAAGGTACTGCTCGTATCCGATCGTTAATATTAAACTTATATTTGTAGCTTTAATCTACTGATATTGCAATTGCAAATGGTGAGCGGTATTGAACACCCACCGCAAGGAATTCTGCTAACGCTTGGCCATCGGTTGATGTAAAGGAGAGCAAGGATAAAAATTTCATCTTCTTAGTCTTTAGTTAGCAAATGGTTATATAACTGCAGCCTGCAATGTTACTTCTCCGAATCTTTGTGAAAAATCCAACAATGTACGTTCGGGCAATGTAGATCAAGCAATATACTAGATCTCTGGGCTCTTGGCTGGTAGTGATGGTTGGATTTTATAATTTGTGATACAAGTTCATTTATTTCTTGCATTCTTTTACCTCATGCTGCCAGAGCCACTTCGGGTATATATGACAACTACAAATTAATACAACATCCTTACAACATTGTTGTATTCAGGGCCACTAGACTTCTAGCTTCCACGTGCGTCAGCAGCGCGCGATATGCGTACGCAGTGCCGTTTCCTATCCGTTCCGGGTCTAGTAAATGGCTAAGCTTTCTGCGGTGCCGTGTACTGACGTCAAAGACTTGATCTCGAATACACCGATTAACTACCCAAAATCGATCGCAAACAAATATGATTCGGACTGAGGATCTTAAACAAATACGATATGTGTTGTGTTATATTTTATATAAGATAGAAGCGAAGCTAATGGAGGTTGAATACTCTATCCATGGGGCTCGAGATAACAATCAACATTGCGATTAATACGTTTTAACCACTTCAGTGAGAGTTACCAGGCTATTAGCTTCTTAGAAATCTATATCAAACGAGTTTATAGTTAGTGTATAGCTATATAGTTTCAGTGACTTTGCCCGACACGTCGATACTAGGTGCCGGGTGCGCAACAACACACAAAACGCAATGTGCACATGGAACCTCAGCATGGATTGAATTCATATTCAGAGGTTTGCGTGGTCAAAGCTGAGGGAGCTAGGATTAGTCTGGGTGGACACAACCACCGTCAGAGTGCAAAACGAAAATAAGGTTTTGAATCCAGGAACACCACCTTACCACCTGATTAATTTGTCCTGCTATACATTCTTGCGTAATGAATAGGTAACCTCTAATATATATATATATATATAATAATATATATGATCCCCTGCCGGCTGGCTTGCCGTGGGTGGGGCGCTACTAACAAAACTGAAGCTTGAACAGGAATGGCAACATGCAACATGCAACACATACATATACATGGTCCTCTGCCAACGAAGGGTCATTTGCGCGCTCTAGCTCAGTTTGGGTGGATTTTAATCTCACTCAGTTTGGGGCTATGGTTGCCAGACGCAAAGTAGCTAATATCCGCGTATGATGCTGCGGAGTTATCAACTTTATCGATCTCATTGGTATCAGAGCCCGAGATCCTCGCGCTGGGATGCCGCGGTTTCAATCGAATTCCAATCCCATCACGACTACCATTGCTCCCTTATACCTACTTCCCCGCGAAACGAGTTGTCCTGTTAGTCTACCCCATTTTACACCTCTGTGTCGATGTTCCCCCCAATTGACCGCTCGGGTTTCCTTCCCACAGATTTTGGCGGCTAGAAACAAGGTGCAGCTTGTCAGTCTGCCAAGGCCACGGATGAGTTCTCCAGCAAAGGAAAAGGGAGAGTACACGGGCAAACATGCATTGTGGCACCATCGGGCCAATTAAGTAAAAATATGAAACTGCAGAAGCAGGGTCAGGATTGAGCAGGGCCGAGCATGTGTTCCTTCTATATTTCGAATCTCCATTCACTCGGAATCAAAGTAGCCTCGCTGCGGCTGAAGATAAGATATTTCGAAGCGGGGTACTAAACGAGAGCATATTAAGTACCTTGAAGGTCTGTCTTAAGTGATACCTTCATCCTAACACCAGCTCACGTTGAAAGGACTACGAAATCGCTCTACAGGTATTTGTAGGCGAAAATCGAGCCTGTCCTCTGCGATGGGGTTCCTTCTTAATGCAACTGCTTATAAATGCGCTCTGGCTTTTACTATCTTTGCCTTCTATAATCTCATCCCAAGAAACCCAGGTTTAGATTTTCAAGTTTCGGATAGGTTTTTTAAAAGGTCAACCAATCTAGAATCTCGACAATCGGACAAAAAGCACGTGGTTTTATCAATTATAACCGGAGTGAGTTCCAACTATGTCAGGTGAATATTAGAAAATTCGACATTCAGGAATTTATTTTTTATCCCTTTGGATACGCTGAGATAGGATTTTACTACTGGCAGCTACCCTGATTGGGTACAATATACTGACGTCGTTTTTGGCCCTGGTATGTCGATAATCTCCTTCTCGCGAAAGATATGGAACCTAGCTGACCGCACCGTCCAATAAAGGTAACCAACGAGTCCTACTAAAGATATCACCATCCCATATAACTTGGGTTCCGCTTCGACCAGACTCAACGACTCGGTTCTGCAGTAATGATTCGAACATTTTGATGTGTGAAGTCGCGGGGACAACAGGATATTGTAAGCGCGCGCCCACCAAAATACTGCACTTAACTGAAATGGTTTTGTTAAGTAATTCAATACTATCTACAGATTCTCCAGATAGCAATAATCATACAGATCGTTTCGAGACTTCGAACTTTACGGGAATCATCGACGACCTTAAGCTTACCCGCCCATACACCAATTTATGGTTCGAAGAGGTGCGTATCAGTCAGACTTTTTTTTCGAGTGTTCAACCTGAAACCCATACTAATCTAGATAACCCCTGCACCTATAGCTAGTGGAGGGGTTCTGGGAGGAAGATATGATAACTGTAGATGGTGTGACTGTAGATCTGCAGTTTGTAGTTGGAGAACGTTGGCATTCGCCTGCACCTCCGGACACTTATGCACTTGAATACACTGCGGTACCAATGCTCGGCCTTGGGTTGTTCCCAATGAACCGAAGACCCTCGAGCTCTCGACCAAATTACGTTGAGTCGCTGATGCAGCAAGGGAAAATAATCGGACAATACTGCAGTTTCTATGATGCCACCAACACACTGGCCCGAGCTCCATCGTCCTAGGTGGGGTAGATCGTGATAAATTTATTGGGAAATTTAAAACCTGGCGCCTCAATTCTATGGGATACATCCCTAACCCTATCGTTCGGGTATTTAACGGGTCGGTGTTCTCAAGTGATCCAATAGTCGTGCCAGATGGCTATTCGGCAATTTCTGCCGGCTCCTTCGAGTATGCCGAATATAGTCACGCCTAGTCGCTTTAAAGGCTCGAACTAATCTATGATTTGTGTGCGCTACCAAATAGGGGTCTTTACCTTCCGGACGCGGTGATTTCGGAGCTGTTTTCTGTAATTCCATCCTCCTTAACCTCCGATGGCCTCCGAATCATCTCTTGCGACAACTATGTGGACCCCGAGGCTTACTTGGAGTTTGCATTTGACGACTTGGTTATAAAAGTTTCGCTCGATCACCTTATCAACCGATTTCCCTCCGAATCCATTAGCGACGGCATCCCTTGTAGTCTGGTCTGGTCACCCATACCGATATCTGAAAGCTTTATTCCTAATGTGTCATTCATCCTAGGATATCCGTTTACAAGGTTTGCCCCTCAAGCGCCTTCCTCGCTTTGGTAGACCTCTGTGATAGTTAATAACACCTTCAGGTCTGCATACATCGTGCTCAACCCAGAAGAAAATCTGACGGCGATAGCAACAGCAGTTCCTAGCAGTATATCGCAGGATATCGTCGAACTAGGCGGTTATCTTAGCCCCCCGATCGAGGATATTACAGGCAACCAACCGCCCCTAGTGTCGCAACCTACGGACACGTCAGTGCCGCTCCCAAATAACCCGCCGAGAGGCGGAATCGTAGGAAGTTCTATCGGAGGGTTCGCCTTCCTCCTCGCCGTCGTGGGTGGATTCTTTTTATACTGGCAGTGGCGAAAGATTGACATGCCTCAACCTCCAGCGGCTGATATATATCCGTATTATGGAAATGATACCAGGAATGGAGTCCCATCGGCCAATGCGAGGAACGAGCTGGCGTCGAACCCAAAGCACTTTCGATCTCAAAATTCTGAGAATGCTACATATGAACCCCTGAGGGCCGAGAATAGCGCACAGGGATCTTCAAGCTCTGAGAACACCGCGCAAGAGCCTCCATATTCTGAGAACGCCGCACAGGATCTCCCCGTATCGAAAGTATAGCCTGCCAGGTCGGCGGGGTCGTTGATCCGCAATTTTGGGCAGCTAGTTTCAATATTTAGCTTTAGTGTTTAGAACGTTGAATTTGATTTTAGCCGAGTCAGAAATACTCTCATTTTCCCCTTATTCTTTAGAAACGCGATAGCATAGAGCCTCCGTGAGGAAGGTAGATCAGCCGTTGATAGTGTCATCTGGTTACGCCATCAGATCCCCGGGCAGCAGTCGGTGTACCACCAGAGATAGAGGACGTATTTCGCTTAAAGGAAATTTAGCGTCTGCTTTGATATAACCACACCATACAAGAGCAATGTTCGATCTTAAATACCACAGCCGTATATTAGATATACTATGATTTTTGAGAATCATATTTCAGATATGTCGGCATGGAAATGTTACAATCATGTTACCGGCTTTATGCAAATAGAATTCGAAATAGCTATGGTTAAATAATTGATATTCTATTTCTGCTACCACCCGCGGAATATGAAGCGAAGTAAGGTTCAGTTGTCATGTTTCCCTATCCTGAATTCCTAGTACATATAAAGTTTATTACCTCAACTAACTCTTTATTACATGGCATCCGGAGTCGACAATATATTCTCAATGCTACAATGGAAGCCTATACATGTAATGTTCTGAACCTGTCAAAATCCAATAGTGTGGGCTTAAGGTACGGATCAAGCAAGTTGCTCAAAGGTTTTTGGTTTCTTGGCAAGTACCAAGAGGTGATACACGCTGATTCTATACACTCCCCCATCTTGGAAGGACTGCGGGCGAAGATGTAGCAAAAAAGTATAAATACAGTTAATTATTACATGATTACAGCTAGGGTTGCTTGCCTTCTGTGTGTTTGCATTGCGCGCATCCGCATACAACACTATCTTCTAGCCGTCCCGAGATTAGTTGGCTAAGCTTCTCAAGTGCAGGCAGGTACTGGCATCAAAGACCCAAAGCCTACAGGGACCCGGTATCACGCCATGGGATCGGCCAGAAACAAGAGAAACTCGGACTGGAAGTCCAGTGGGGAAAATACTAGACTAACAACAGTAGAGGCAAAGTAGCTAGCGCTAGTAGATAACAGAAATATGGCCAATCACAGGCATCAAGAGTCATCGTTAATAGCTTCCTGGCCAGCCAGTCAAATAGAATTATTTAGCAACACACAAAATGCCACATGATGCCCAGGTTGCACCCTATTCAGAGAAGGAAATAAATTAAGTAGCCCCAACCGTTTCCGTGTTTGCGCAGGATACCTCTGACAAACGAAAGTGTTCCGAGATATTTCTGGTGCGCCAGTCCGTCTTAGCATCTGTCTGCACTGCAGCATTCTTGTTGGCTGGATAAGACGAATCAAGATTAACCCGGTCAAGCGCAGGGATGATAACGCAGGAATACTCCCAGCGGGCCGTTGCAGTTTTAGTGCTTGCCTGAACTAGATAAATAAAATCTTCAATAGAGACTAGTCTGGTGAATAGAGACAAATCCCGGATACCGCCATTTGTCAGATAGAAACGACCAATATTTTGTATTTTGTTAGAGTGGATGCAAAACTCCCAGCTATCTTTGCATTCAAGCATTTCCAAGCTCCCATTTTCTCTACAGTCGTTGCTACGATCCTAGGAAGCAATTCCCCCAACCAGGTCCAACGCAGCAAAGATCCTCTAGCACCAGTCCCGGGCACAGCCTTCCACTCTTAGCTAGTTGGCGGTGCGCATATAATTTGCATAAAACCATGCCTATGGAGAATCCTAGCGGGTGCATGCTGTCTACAAGCACGGCAAGGCAACGCTCGAACCCTAAAGCAATCAAAGAGGTAGCTTTGCGAGTCAAGTTGCATTTTTAAACCAATCGCGAAAATCCTAAAGCTGCAGAAACAGAGCCAACATAGTGGCAGCGGGTTTTAAACATGCAACAACACGGAAAGCTACTGTCATCCTTATATCATATATCATATCCCGGGTCCCAAATTTTTTTTAAAAAACAAAAAAAAAAAAAGAAGGGCGCTTCATTCAGATTCATGAATTCAGCGGTCTTGCAAGGGCTGAAGCTGAAAATAAGAAATGAGTATGCGTCGCGGTAAGTTATAAAAGCCCCCGGAAAACCTAAGCGTGAATCCGTTCTCAACTTATCTCATGTTTGAAGCTTACGAGTATGCCCTCGCTGGTCTTTTCCTGAAGTCGTGTCCTCTATACGTTTGCGATGGGGTTCCTTTCTAACAAACTCATTTACATTGGTATCTTAGCCTTTGGCATTTTTGTTCTCATCTCTGCCATTACCCCACGTAGCCAACCCTCAGGGTTTCAAATCTCGAGGCCTCTAGAAAGGTTTGGGGATTTAGAGGTTCGACAATCGACTAAGAGTCATTTGATTCTCTGGATTACCTATGTGAGTTAGACGTGCTTGAACCTAGAATTAGCCGTTCAGGGCCCTGAGTGCTGAGTTTTACCCATTCGAATAGAAATATATCGTTGGTGGAAAATTGGACACATTCTTGTATACAAATGCGACCTTTGGCAAAGGTATATTGCCGACTCCTCACCATAAGAATCTAAAAATTACAATCTGTGAGCTGATTTAAGACCAATATAGAAGATAAACAACCTATTCAACTAGCGGTATCTCCGTACCATGCGACCTGGGTCCCTCTCCGTCCGGAGTCACAGGGCAAATTCTGCAGTAACTCGTCAAATAAGGCTCCGTGCAAAATTGCGGCGACATCGGGGTATTGTAAGTATTTGCAAGCTCAAGTTTATGTTCCTTTAGCGGTGATTCCGATTCTAAACAAGAAACTATCCTATAGATTCTCCAGACGTCAACGCCAATGACCAGAAAAACCAATCTCTGTTTACATGGTCGAGTCCGAGCGATGATACAGTCGTAAGCGCCCTTGCAGAGCTTTAGCTTCGTCTCAGTTATATTTTAGCGTTGACTGACTTTTTAAAATGTTTGCGAAGGGGTTCTTGGTCGAAGACGCAGTTACCATCGACGACATGTCCGTTGATCTGCAATTTGGAGTGGCAACATACTGGAATAGTACGCCAACTCTCGGGTTCGGATTGTGGCCGGGCAGTTGGGGGACGGGGGACTCCAATTATCTGCTGGCCCTACAAGACCAGGGAAGGATAACCAGCCAGTATAGCAGCTTTTATCAAGTCCCCAACCCGGAAACACCCGGCTCGATAGTACTCGGTGGACTGGATCGTGATAAGTTCACGGGAAAGCTTAAAATATGGGAAGGTCTCAACTATCCAGGAGTAGTCGATCCTCCCACAGCTCGGATATTCAATGGGTCAGTGCCAGCTGGCACTAAGGTGGATCCTACGCCCAACACGCTTGCCGCACTTATCTCAATCGACACTGGGTATGATTATTTAACCCTATATCCCCTATATATCTATATTAAAATTTGCAAACTGGCGCACTTTCAACTGACCCACGATCCATAATTCTTCTACGGAACAATAGTTATCTTTGGTTGCCGGATGAGGTATTGTCCGAGCTGCTTGCTCTCTTCCCAATTTCCTCTGAGCATACTTACCAGGAGACGGGACCTCTACCTAGTCCGCTGCGACACCGATGTGGATCCTAATTCTTCATTACAATTTACGTTCGATAATTTAACTATATCAATTCCATTTAGCCATCTACTTCTTCCAGTCCGCCACCCATACTACGACGGCTTCTGCCCCTTATTAGTGTTGCCAATAGAGGCATTCCAGCCTGGCGAAGAGGATTTTTCATTTGTCCTTGGCGACCCATTTTTAAGGTACGTTCTCAAGTAACCCCCCGCCGTCACGAACTTAATCCTGATAGCTAATATTAAAATATATATAGGTCTGCATACGTCGTATTTAACCCAGAGCTCAACTTGACGGCGGTGGCGGTGGCGGTCCCAGACGTCACATCACAGGATATTGTCGAACTAGGCGGCGACTACGGCGCCAAAATCGAGGAGATTATTGGCAACCAGCCCCCACCAGCCACAAAAACGCCGACACCACCGTTCTCGAATAGACCTCCTATGGCCGCCATCGTGGGAGGTACTCTCGGAGGGTTCGCCTTTCTGCTTGCCTTGGTCTGCGGGTTCTATCTTTACAAACGTAGAAGACAGAGACAGATGCCCCGACTCCCCGGCGCCGAGATGCGCACTGGATACGGTATCCAAGATGAGTTTTCACCGAAGCCTGCCCCTCAAGCAGTTTCAGTATATACGGAACTTCCAAACTCCGAGGATACCATCCCCATGCAAGAGCTTCCCGCGTCGAGGACCTAGCCGCTAGGTGGAGGCGATTGTGGACCAACAAACCTGTTATCAATCTTGAGTTTTTATGACGCTGTTGGAATAAACTTTTTATCTTTTAGCGAGCGAGAAAGCATTTTTGTTTCCGTTATCTTTTTCATTCATGTCAAAAATGCAATCCTAGGGTCCTTTAAGGCGCTGGTAGAGCCTTAACATTACTATTCAGTCACCATGTCAGACTCACAGTCAATTGTCGGCATGCATGCGTGCTTCACGATACATCAAAAGTCTTTCATTAGGGAACTCTAGCTCGTACATTAACATTGCTTTTCTTTCTTTCTTTCTTT
>LDUD01000127.1:119561-150067 GCA_012184295.1 Dactylella cylindrospora
GTTAGGAGGAATTTTGTTAAGTTCCATTATTCATATACGTGTTAAGGTTACCTTATTATTTAGTATTAGGACTGCATTTGGAGCATATAGAATTACCACTCAAAGTGTATCTACGCTTTGTGTCGTCTGGACCCGAGACCCGAGACTTCAGAAACTTGATCATTATAGATTAATAAGAGCAATTGCCGTTGCGTAATGTGACATTTTATTCTACATGCAGTTCTCAAGGCATACGAACGTGAAGCCTAAAAACATTCGCTATTGCCCCTCTTCATAATGTTCGTCCGCAACACGCATAAATCATCTCAGCCTGCTTCATGGCAAGCAGCAGTTGTATAACTTGACTACCTAAGTACCTAGGATTAAGCACGCTTTCTTGAATGCACCGATTATAGATATCCCTCGTCCAATGAAAAATAAGAAAAAAAATAACAACTTAAAGAGAAATTCAGACGAAAGACCTCCTCACTCGCTCTATCCCCCCGGTGCCAATCAAGCGCGTGCACACCTCCTCAAACAGCGCCTAGACCGTATGAAGCGTATAATCACGGCAAAGCACGCAATTGAGCGGGTGTGAAAAGTGCTTCTGCGGTGGCGGTAGACTTGGGTAATTCCTTCCTTCTCTTCCGGAACCTGTATCTTCGCTATCCTTGTTGTCACTTTTCGAGACTCGAACGAGTTTTGAGAGAACAGTACATCTACTTTCCCCATCCCACTTTTCAAGTTGTTCAACGTCCTCGAGCGTCAAGCCTTCATCCTCAGAATCTTCGCTTTCGCTGATTGGTTCGAAGAGCGGACTATCCGGTGCGAAGCCCTCCCAGACATGTACCAATTTCTCAGGAGCATCCTCCATGCTTCTTCCAGTTCCCTCTTTCTGTTGAAAAAATCTCCAGCTGTCAATCATAAACTTGAATATTTGCCTGATATAAGTTGTGTCCTCCGAAGCGATATGCCTTTTCAAGTTTGGAACCTCCATGGTCGTCCTATCGATCAAGTGGGTCATAAAGTCGTAGAGATCTCTCGGCATATCTGGCAGGAGCATCTTGATCATCTTCGAGCTACTCATTGTAAGCAGCCTTGGTGGCATTTTCCCTTCCGGAGTCAACTTTCTCAAGAGATCATAGGTTCGCAGGTTGCCATCATGCGTAAATAGAATATTATGCCTCAAGTCAAACCTGGAAAGGTCCTGTCTCATTTGCTGAATTGTCCTTCGGGGTGTCTTTTCTGAAGAGAAGTAACCTTTCATCGTTTCAATATCGACCTTGAGACGATCCTCGTTGTACCATCTGCGACTCATCTCTCCGGATTGGAGATAGGAGAGGATGAGCGAAATCCAGTCATGCATGCAAACCAGTTCTTTCTCAGTGTGAGGGTTAAACATGGCAAGATTGGCTTGATAAATGACGTTGCCTTGATAATCTTGGAGACAGACCTGAGCAGGGATGCGTGCCATAGATATGTGCAAGTAGTCGCCCAGGTGGGTGTACTTGACATCGAAGAAGATGAAGTATTCAGGATTTTGGCCAAGAAGGCAATCAAGGAGGCCATTGTCAAGCTGATTGGTATATGCTTGCAGCATTTTGGATTGCATTTCTTCCCAAGAAATTTGCGGAGACGGAGAATCTCCAGCAATGGGTGTTTTGGCTTCAGAATCTCCCTCCGAGACCGGTTTTTGAATGGGGAAATGTGTATATAGGCTTGGCGAGTAAGGAACCGGAGGGGCCACTGAGACCATTGAATTAGTCGGAATAGTCCGTGGTGGTGAGTTATTGTTGGAATTGCGATCGTCAATTGAGAGCTCCTCTATAGATGAATGAAGATTTTCAATCTTAGGGTCGTTTTCAGCGTAAGGAAAAATGCTAGTCGTGATACGAGGGCGTGGCAATGACTGCAAGCCGGGAGTGCCAAGAGGGCTCGAGGGAGTAGTATCTGTTGATGGTGAATCTACCATAATGGATGTTTTTTTTTCTTTTTTTTTTTCGATGACTGCAGAATGCAAATGAGGATGAGGGTTTCGTCGACAGGATGTATTTAAGGACGAGAGCAAGGAGAGATGAAGAAGTGTGTTATATATAAGATGAAGTAAGGGAGCCAGCGGTGAGGTAGATACTATTATCAAGTATGCTTGTGATGGCGATGATGGTGTGGTTCGTTGATGTTGCCAGCCATCAGAGCGATAATTCAATTTATATCCAATTAGGCGGGCAAGTAGGAGGGCACAATAATATTTTTTGCGAAGCGTGGGAAGAAAGACAGTCAGTCAGACATGCAATGCAACGACAACGATTATCAGCCACACATTCCGGCCAGCTGAATAGCCTCAGCCATCACTACCAACATTTGACAGGCACAATCACAGCTGATCATGATGCCTCCGTCCCATTCCTGGCTGCCACGAATGCAAACGCAGGCTTTACGAGCTGGCTGGATTATCAGAAGCCCAATACAATTCCTTCGTGGAGGTCTCAACCGGCCATCGAATAGACCAGTCTACTATTCCAGCAGAGCCTCGCTCCCTAAAATCCAGCAATTACGTCCTTTAGAATTGCCTTCAATAGAAGCTCATTGATATGGATCTTAACTCTTCTTTCACTGCTTCTGCAAGGAAAGCCATACGCAAATTTAATCCATCGGAATATTTGACCTATCAACCTGAGGAGGTAGACTGAATGAGAGTCTCGAGGTACGTTATTGAAAACCCTCGTTTAATGACATTAAGAAGATGACTTGAACTGACAAAAATCGCAGGCTTCGATACCCTTCTTCCCACCCTAGGTTTTAGAGTCTTTTTGCCTAGATTCCGCTTCTCAAGTCAGAAGCAGTAAACATGGTTTGAAGAAAAAAGCCCATGGTAAGACAGACTGCTCCCTACGATACTAGCTTTACGAGATGAACTAAGCCAGAAAATATATTCTTTAGGATTCGATGTCGGGTTGTGCTCGGCAGCTCTGGCCTTCGAGTAGGTCTCTTAGTTCAGCCCGCACTCGACGCCATGCACCAGCAATGATGGCAGCTCAGAAGTCTTATACTTGTTACTTGGTGGCCTAAACCGATTAGATAACCACAAGTTGTTTAGGAGCCCTCGGATACAGCTAGGCGGTCGTAATATCCCACCTACATATTACTGCAGCCTCCAGATGTTCAAATTTAAACAAGGATAGTCGAGCTGCGAAGCCCCAAAATTGCGTGAAATGTAGCCACGAACCAAAACGCTTCAATATTTCTTTTAAAAGGTAAATAATGCACGAAACTCCACTTCCTGCCAAATAAACCCATCAAAAAACCATTTACTCATAGCACAACCCATTCGTCGTCCGCGCTGCCTTGCCGCTTATGCTTTTCACTTTTAGTTGACTCGACCCTTTCGCTAGTTAAATCATCCAATGCACCTGGTACCGGTTCAGAAACCACCCCTTCAACTGCAAACTTATCCTTTTTCTCCTCATCTCTGCGTGTGTCTACCAAAATCACTTTTTCGACGATACTAGGCTTACTTTCCAACCTCACCTTCTCCATGTCCTGTACCAACACTTTCTCGCCCTCTTCCTCCAAACCTCGATGTTGTGTTGCTCCGATGTCTAGACTTTCCAAAAGCCTCCACGATTCTTCCTCTAGTCCTACCTTAACGACCCATCTACCAGCCCCGGCTCTCTTCACCACTTTCCCTAGAGCCCTCACCTCACCTTCACAATTCCCAGGAACTGCAACTTCGATTGTTATTCTCTTTGAGTCTTTATCATAGCTCCAAATGCACTCTGCCCTGCCAGCGAAAGCTTCATACGCCATCTCCCCTTTTACAACCCCGAACTCTAAATTCGGAATAGGATCAAATATGACCTTGCCCACCTCTGAGCCTCCAAGTCCGACGCCACCACTTTCAGTGTATGGAGTTAGTCTAATCCCTCCAACATGCTCAAAGATCCATTTCCCAACACTACCATAGGCGTAATGATTCAAACTCGTCATGCCAGCAGTATTCACCGTGCCGTCGGGCTTAACTGCATCCCAGCGTTCCCAGATACTCGTTGCACCCATGGTGATTGGATACAACCAGCCTGGAGGGTCTCTCGGCTTCAACAGTACCTTATAGGCTAGGGATATAGCGGAAAGGGAAGCAGTCTCATGAGACTCGATTCTCCTCTGCCGTCCTTCACGGAAAGAAGTCTCCACTCCGACGCTAGGGTTTATAGGCGCGAGATTGGTAGGGACATGGGCACATATTGCGTGAAGGAGTTCGGGGGTGCCAGCAAAACCGGTGCAGAGGTGATAATTGCTCTTTTCGAGCAGTTGATGCAGACGATCAACGGCAGGTTTGATCAAGTGAGATGGAAGAAGATGGAAGTTTAGTGCAAGGGCGTATGCGGTTTGCGTATCCTGCCTAAGAAGTTGGTTTCGCTTACTACCTCTGGCACGAGCCCTCTCGTACTTCTCGATTGGAGTGATGTATTTGGCTCTCCATTGGGTAATCAGCTGGTGAGCCTTGCCAGTCCAGGCTTCGGCATCATCATGTTTACCTAATACTTTTGCGATTCGGATAAGGGTAACGGTGATATTGCAAAGCCAGCTATCGGCAACATACATTGGGTTCGTAGCGGGGAGATCGGGTCGACCGGGAGGGGCAGTAGGGTCTAGCCAATCGCCATATTGGAAGCCGGGTGCCCATAGGCCGGTCGCAGGGTCCTTCGGAATTCCATGGGTATGGTACAAAACCATCGACTGGTAGAGGGAGGAAAGAAGGGTCGGATCGCCATAGGTTTGATATAAGTACCATGGGAGAGTAACGAGAACGTCTTGCCAGAGAGCCGTTGGGCGGTGGGATCCCGGTGGGTGAAGGCAATTAGGAGAACTAGTAGAACCGGTTAGTGCCTAGTATTCTACTAGCGAAGGACTGAGACCTACACTACTGGAGGGCAATTATTGCCACCTATCATCTGACCATCAGTAAGCCCTTGAAGCCACGACGCAAGAAACGTCTGGCAGTCAAAAATGTAGACTGCGGTCGGTCCGAAAGCCTATCACGATTAGATTAGCATTCCATCGGTCATTCTATCACGAAGAATAATCCCTACGTTAATGTCGCCGGTCCTATAAATTATAGCTATCAGCACTCAACACCTAACTTGAAAGAATATTAACGATTCACTTACCAACCCATCCTCTCATCCCTTTGAGGGCAATCAGTGCAAACAGCAAAGAAATTAGCCCTCGCACTCCACCGTATATTTTCCACAAGCCTATTCAGCTCGCTGTGACTACTCTCAAACTTCACAATACCCTGCTTCAAATCGCTGCCATAGACCTTAACAATCACCTCCAAACCATCAATCCAAGGGTCAACCTGGACATATCTAAACCCATGAAATGTAAACTCCGGCTCCCACTCTTCAACCCCATCCCCGGAAAATATATAGGTATCGGTCGCTTTCGCCTCGCGTAGCAAGCTCGTACACGGTGTGCCATCGGGTTCTAGGAGTTCCACATGGACAAAGGACACAGAGGTCCCGCTTGGCGCGGAACCCTTCAAGCGAATCCGACCGGCTGTATTCTGTCCAAAATCTAGAACTGTCTTCCCTGTCGGCGAGGTAATCACATCCTTGACTTTTAATATCTCGGTACAGCGGACAGGAGGCGCCGTTGAAGCTTGAAGGATCGGCTTCCCCGCCATAAACGCTTGATGCATCACTCTTACATCCCTCCACTCAGCATCTTGTACCTCAGCCAGGCTGACTCGGGAATCGTAACACTCTCCGTCGTAGATCCCAGTGCCGAGAATGGGGGAAGTTTTCGTGCACGTCCAGCCAGTCTCTTCGGTCTCCCCGGTCCAGAATGTATGCTCATGCCCCGCCAACCCATAGGTTTGGATCAAAGCCATAAACCCAGTCTGCCTTCCGAAGATTCCTCTTCTAGCCTCCCATCCGCTCGCCAGCCGCCCTCGATACCAACCGTCAGCCACGAAGACAACAATCTCATTGGGGCCATCTTTCAGATTCTCCGTTATATCGTAGGTTTGGTATAGGAGCCTATGCGTGTACTCTGTCCATCCCGGCTCCATGATAGAATCGCCGATTGCCTTCCCGTCGATAAACACCCTATATACGCCGAACGCGGTGACATATAATCTCGCCATCACAGGTGACGACTCCAGCGTGATGGAATTCTTGAAAACCAGCGGAGGTTTAGGTTTATCCCATCCTTTCAAATCCCAACCAGTAGAGATGGGTGCGATATCCGGGGCCCGATCCGACCAAGCCTTCAGACCGCCCATAAGCCCGCCCTCGAAATGGAGAACATCGGACTGAATGACGACCGCCGTATAAGCACCCAATTCTAGTCGCTCAACCACCTCAAGCGCGAGTTCAACAGACCCCAGGTTCGTTTTGTATCTCTTCGACCCATCAGCGTTTCCGAATTCCCAATCTTCCCCTGCTTGCGAGAACTTCAGGTCTTCTTTCTTGGGATGTTGCGTCATCACCACCACGACATCCAACTCGTATATCCATCCCGACTTGACCTGAGGAAACGCTTTGGGCCAAGTGATGTTGTTGCTGCGTTGGGTGTTGGGGCCCACGATGTTGGTCGCGTGCATCGCTTGAAATCCATGGTTCGGGTTCCAACTTTTCAGTGAGATGATGTACGTCTGCTGCCACCAAGAGTGCGAACTCGACGGGATCGAATAGGACCACGAGATTGAAGGGGTCGGGTCGTCTATTCCAAGAGGCTTTGCAGTGTGGGACAGACGAAGATTGGTTACTTCCAAAGGCGGGATTGGAGAGGCGGAAGGGCCGTTTCGGCGCCTGGTTGGAGAGCTAGCGTCTGTTTTTGAAGCCATCGTGGAGTATCTCCGATTTACTCGGTTGCGGCCTTGGTACACCGTTGCGTATGCAAATTGGCGTCAAACAGCACCTTGAGGGCAGTTAACCAGCACAATATCTGAACTATATATTGTCGCTCTTTCGGAAAGCCAATAAATCGGGGGATATAACGGGATGCTATACGAGCAGGTCGGTATTACAGCTAGTCGTTCAGCTTTATCCTTCAGAAGGATCGTTCACTAGATTAAAGATGTTCCCGTCCCGTTCATGTACGTACATGGAACCCACTAGCCTGGTTGACGCATGCGGGGGTTTCGGAGCACAAACTCGATGCATTCAGTCGCAGCCACAATTTGCGTTGGAAACCATTCGCCAACTATTTTGGCTCTTCACAAGTTACACACAGATTGCACTTGCGTGGCGCAGATGCACCAATCGTACGAGGACCTGAACCTCAATTTCTGTACATTACAATTAGCAGTTGAACTGGCGTGAGTCATTAGCCTCGCGACCGCCATTTGTTTGAACAAATCCCAAAATGTATGGACTAGGAATGAGGCCGTCAGATACAAATCTATCCGTTCTGTACAGAGCTTCTCTCCCTAGCTTTATTATAAACCAAGCCGATAGGAATGTTGGATTTTACTATATACAACACAGAATGCGAATATCCCTATTTCTAATTGTTTATAGTAGAGACAGCAAAAAACGAGTCATGGGATCCGCAATATCGCCCTGCCGGATTTTGGTAAGATAAGATTCAGTCTTACAATTATGAAGAGGCCTTGACATTGACTAATATATGCAGTTCAAACAACAAATTTTCAAAAGGTCGAGACCGAGCGATAGGCAAATGTTCAATATCAAGCCCGTGAAATCTCAAAGAGGAAGAAATTTCCTATTCGGGCAATCCAGGCCATAGCCAGAATATCTCAGAGGGTTCGAACGCTTAACATATATAAAAGGCTACAGGTTTACCTGCAAATACTCATCATCACCGTGGACGCGTATTCCCCTAAGCGCCCCAAGGTCCAGATTAACCTCAAGTTTAAAAATTAACTCGTTGCAATGTCATATCCTTACCAGCATAGCCATAGCGCTTACAACACATATCAACGGCCTGCAGCTCCCTCCTCCAGCCAGTAAAACCGTGTTCCAAACGCATCTCGCACCTCCCAGCCTCTATGATAGACACTCAGAGTATGTTCGCGACGTTTGCAAGTTCCACTATTTTTTCGGCTTGGTTTTCCGATGTCCCATACTGCCAAAGTGGTGACTTGGGCATGTGCGAGCCCTGCAAGGAGCGAGATCAGACTTGTTTCTGTGGGCAGAGCGGTCAAACGATCCTTCCCCAATTAATTCCGAGAAGGGGAGGAGATTTTTCACTGGAAACGGGCAAAGTGACATTGTCGACTTGTAAATCTCTCGCTCTATGCTCCTTCTGGCGGATATAACGATACAAAATACAAAAGACAATGCTTCACTTATTCCCTTCTGCCCAGCATATGGCGGCACGTGAGGAGTGGTTCGTGGTAGTTACCAAGCAGGAGGCGGTGGACTTCCAGAAGACAAAGTACGAAAGATTATCGGAGACTTTGAAAGATGTAAAAGAAATTGTAAAGAGGGCGGAAGCATTGGGAAAGGACGCATTCGGCAGCATTTTAGCAGAGGCTCCACGGATATAGACGCCATTGGTTTGAGAATGCAAGTACAGCCAACCCGAGATAAAAGAATGAGGGCAGCAAAAGTCTTAAGACATCATGACGGTATCCCCTAGGAACTGCGCTACTGACTGTTCTAACTCCAACAATCGCATATCAAATGGTACATGGCGTACAGGATAGCAGAAATGCTGGAGAAAAAACCGCAATAAAGCCAGAATATGAGAGTTCGTTGGCAGGAGAATGGAGGCTGAGAGATGATCCTATGAGAATGCTATCCGAAGAGTGTGATAATCAGGTCGCAGGAATCATGTTACCCTCTGTATCAGCTACTGCGGCTTCAAGCTCATTACCGCAGTACAACTCACTACCAGCAACAAGGAGTCCTCTCCTACAGTACCATATCATCACCCCGGCAAGTCCACACCCACAATAACAAACTACCGAACCCACACCATCACCAATATCCACACAGCAGAATACGCTAGCAGTCCCACCTGCAGGCTCGCCCGCAATGCAGCAGTCCCAGGCAACCACTTCTAATGCGGGCATGCACAACAATGGCACGGCACCGACATCTAGCTCCCAGCTGTCCAGCCGACCAGCTTTCCAAATGCCGCTCTCCTGGTACAGCAATATGTTGACCCAACAGTATACGGTAAGTATTCTCTATTACCTTATCTACAAACCTCTACATCACTCTCTTATCTTACCCATATTATAATCCGGCGTTCCGGCTCTAACTATCACCTTGGCGCGTCCTATAGGTCAATATGAACCTCATAAACAATATTGCGGTGGAGGCACGACATATATAGTTATCAATCCTCTAATAGGCGCGAGATATTATTAACGGCTCTCCCAACCAACCACTAATTATGTTCAAATCTAGATACTTGAGAATCAGTGTGGCTGATCAGTGGGCAAAGTCCCAGATTAACGGTTTGCCTTCGACCTTGTAGATAAAATTGAGAATTAAGGGTCGATCCGGATCCCTCAGAAGGTATAACCATGATCCCAACAAAATATAATAACAATATTCGATGTCGAGACGGAGCCCCTCAGCTTGCAGTTGTACCATATAGCGTACCACAAGATCGCGACCAATCTAGATTAACTGCCATCAAGGGGCCTTCTAGAATGTCAGATCTACGCTCCCATCACACCACCTCTGTGCAACGCGCACCACTATCTTCAATCGCAAAAACCAAAGAAGGATATAGGACACATCCATTCCAAATGCCAATGCTGGGAAAGGCCATCTATCTGATGATCTTAAGACAGTGTCTCGAATATATCATGCACCTTGTCAAAGCCGTAAACGAGCGGGCTGCTTGGGAACCTAACTTCGATTGCCACGCATGGAAAGAAAATTACCATAACGTAAAGCTAGAGACGATTTTCGATCGATATCTCTCGATTTCATGCTTTCGAGCGAATGCTGCCTGGAATTCTACAAAGCGGCTTCTAAAACGTCCAGTGTAACGTATATATCACCTGATATTAAGAAAGGGTTATTAAGGCGGGCGACCGATAACTAGTCCACGCTACAAAAATACGTACCGGCAGAGGCGAGGGAAATCCAACACCTTCCTTATATCGTCAAGTCTTCCTCGCTTGTCGAAAATGCAGATGCAATATGCGACCACCAGGGAAGCCTGTCAAATATTTTCTGCGCTCCCTTGCTGGTGGCTTGTTCATGTGTTCATAAACTGGTAATTCTTTCGTGTCATTCTTAAAAAATGAGACATATATTTTCAATATCTCGAGACAATCGAGACACAAGGTTCACGCATATGTCATAATTCTTTTGGGGAAATGAGGGGAAGGAGGAAAGAATACGAGATCAACCTGTTTATCGGGATCTAGTTGAGTCAAACTTTGGACTAATGGACCCTTTCGCCATGGAAGGTTACTCCGGTCCAATTGCAATCAGAATCGTGCGAGATTGGCAAGGAGTATGGTTGTAGTTGTTCGGTATCGACCCGAGACTCTGAGTAGTGCCGCTTAAATCACAGATCTCAAACGAAAACCTAGATCGAAAGGCATGATATCAAAGCAAAAAACACAGAGCAAGCTGCAACGGCAAAATACATGCTGGATATATCCACTAAGGTAGTATCTGACTCGATCCATAGATCTAGTCATCAATTATCAATCAGCATTCTGTCCAGCAGTTAAGCTGTGTTCCCCACTGATAAGTCTGAATGTCAAGAGGACTTCAATTTTGGGTCGACGGTTTTTCGGCCCCGTGATAGACTTTGCAGGAGCCATTGGCAGAGGATTTTGTACTATATCCACGGAACTATCACACCGTCCCCGGGCAGTTTCTTAACTCCCTTTCGACAATTCACTCTCCAAGCAAAATCTTGCCGTCAAGAAAATAACCACCAGGAACTACCGCAGCTGCCAGATAGTCAAAACCACAGCAATGCGGATTCTAGCTCACGAGATTTCGCATTTCTGATTGACTTACCAAGAAACGTGGGAATAGATATAGGCAGCTGCCTGATGCCAACCAGGGTAGCATTGTTTAACATGGGGTATCCCCAGTCCCATGCTCTCCGGCACACAAGTACCGACAAAGCATGGGAGGGGTGAAGGGGGTACCCGGACTAGGGATCGCAAAAGTTAAGCTTACTTGGCCGTCAAGAAGAAACGGCCGAATAGCATTATCGGAGCTAACACAAGGAGCCACTCCACTCTCGTTCGGGTGGGCAAAAGAAAAGACTAGCTAAATATACGAACTGTTTTATGGATAGGAAAAGAAACAACTTTAAAATCACGACGACGGTGGAGAATCCTATGGCATAAAGGGTGGCCAGCGACTGGTCCACGCGACAAAGTTTTTCGGATGGGGCGTTCGAAAATGATGTAAGGTTGGTAGCACAAGATGAAATTCTTTGCCAACGTAGACGCCTCGAGCCATCTTCCGTCTCCATCTTTTTCCCTTCTTTAGCTCTGAGAAAGAAGCGCCGAGACTTCAACGTGGAGTTCTCCGTTCCCGATCGACGGGGTATCGGAGTGGTTAGCCACGGGAACTGTCAGTGGTGTGAGGGCGATTTTCAGATGCTAGAACCTCAATTTCTCTTTGTCACTGGAAGTATATAGATCTTTTTAGCGGGAATCGCGAATACGAGGTGCCATTGATATCACCATGACGGGGTCATGGCCACTTCACTTCTCTTGATGCTGGTTGCTGTGGGGTGGGCAATTCTTTTCGACTTGCAGCTGCAGGTTGAGGAAAAGGACGTTGAGCGGTCGAGGCGGTGGGGTGTTGTGGTGTTGCGTCCAGGTATGTCACCTCATACGTTATTGGCTGGGGCGGAATAGAAGGGGTGGTTTGATATTACCGTCTGCTGTGAGGGCGAGGGGAACCGCGAATGATAAAGGGAACAAAACTAGGCAGCAACCTTTCGAATCGGGACCAATTCATGGCAATCCCCACGGTCGTAATCAATGTCGTATGAGCAGAGAAAAGAAGCCAGAGGGGCACCTTTCGCGTAAAACGCTGGCTGGTGTAGTAGATCTACGAAGGAAAGGTTTACTCTATTCGTAACTCCCTTTGCTTTGCAAGTTATCAGCAGGACCTTGGTTTGTTTGATTATCGTCTACTGTATACTAGCTATGCTCTTTTCATGTACTATCGTATGCACGCGGGACGTTCAAGTTCTGTTCTGCACCAACAATGACTTCATTGGGTATTGTGAAGCGGTGTGTTCTGCAGCCGTCCTGCCGCTCCACATAAACTTGGCGCATGCGTGGCTTGCGGGCGAAGCTTTTGCTGTTGTAACGACAAGACTCGTTAAACCTCATGGCAGTAAGTTGCAAGAAGTCTTGAGGTGGAGGGGACAGCTGGTTATCGTCGGCATGGAACATTCTTGCGGTTCTCCGCCGGGTGGAGGTTTTGTTTTTTTCCCTTTTACAACGTTTCTTTTCCTTCGAAGCTGGCTTTTAGCTAATAAGAAACTCGCATTTAAATTCTGGGCAAAGCGTGATTCCCCTTGCACGAATTGGCCACTCAAATGCTTTTGCGACAGCTTATACTAGAAAGGGAAGTTGCGAAGTTGCGACATCACCTCGCGTGCTTTTCTTTTTTTTCCTTTTCTTCCTGCAGGAAACGGCCGAGGTTGGCAGAAGGTCAGGGTACCCGTTGGATATAGATTGTCTACATCTACCTCTGACCAACTATTGTTATATTCCACACTGAACAATATATCCAGCTCAAGCAGTGCGGCGATCTATCAGAGGATGCACGGTGTATGTGTTGATTGGCTTCGATTCGAATTCAGAGCTTATCTCGAGTTCCTTTTGATATGAATTTAATGTTACATACTATAGCCACACCCCGATAACCTTGTGGCCATTTGAAAGGAAGAATATCGGAATACCAGACATCCAAGTGGCTCAACAGATGTTATTCATCGAGATTCGAAATGTCATGAAAACCTGAAAAGAGCAAGTCCAAAAGCACGTTATTATTCCCCGTCTTCACGTTCTCGGTACCGGCTTGCGGAATGATGTCTTTTGGCAGTACTGTACATGATAATTGAGTCTCCGCTTGTGATTACGGGAAACTTGCCTGTCGATGGAAAAGTTGTGGGCTCTTTTGTGGAGAAAATTTATATTTTCGGAAGGTTGAATATGCTTAGAGAGCTCGATAGCGGCGCAGAAGGCCGGTGGAAGGGTGTCCCGACCAGGTCTTAACATTTTGGCGATGCTGTCTCTCTCAAAACCCTAACACTCCAAGACACTCCAAGGCTTAATTGGCTATCGAGACAGTTGAGTCAATTTGTAAAAAACAAGTCAGTCTCGTGAGACGGGTCTGTCTGGATGAACACTAATATATCCTTATCATGACCAGTACCATGAGAATCCCAAAAAAAAATAGGCAAACGTTCTTGGCAAAAATAATAAAATCGCAGAATGTATGAAGCATGTGTGCACAAAATCCGATATCACAGCTGCATTTTGATATCTCTAACGTCGATCAAAAAACCTGTTTTCACGAATCATAGCGCAGTATCTGCTTTTCTTTTGTATGGCACAGTCCCACTCTATCTTTCTAGATTGCACAGGTTTGGGCTAGGAAACGTCAAAAGAGAGATCCCACCACACTAACTTACGGGAGAACCTGATGGGGAAGGTGATGCCCTAGCTTTGTGGGTAACATCTCCACTCTTTTCCCTGCAAGGAATCCCGGAACACCCTTGCTAGCCATTTTAGATTTCGGCTTTTTCTTATTGTTATTAATCGATAGCGGCCAAACACACCAAAGGCCAGGAGCGGAGGTTCAGGGTTAGAGTGAGAGATGAGAGTGATTATCACCATTTCTCACCACTCTCTCCAACCCCCATCGCAAAGAAGAAAAATATGGAGGACGACCGCGACCGAACCCAACCAGACCAGCGATCCTAGCCTGGTTGAATGCTACCCGCTTGCTGTTCTGTGTCCTGATGCCTGATCGCCTCTCTCTCTCTTGGCGCCGCTGCTCATCCATCATATGAACTTGAACTGATTCGCGAGGTTTGAAGGGTACCTCCGAGCAACACCAGTACATGCAATTCCTGACGATTTAGAGGGAAACCAGGGGGGCGAGTAAGATCCAGAACGAACAATTTGGAGGTATGTTCAATCTTGTACTGTGTCACTCTTTCATTCATTCACTATCCTCTTTGCGACTGCCCTGTGGCCATGGCCAAAAGAAAAATAAAAATTAATTGCTCTCAAAAACTTTGTTTCACGCAAGGAATCCTGTCCTTCCCTTCCTCAGAGAGCAGGTAGGGTAGATACATAAAATGCTGCTGCCCGTCGTCGTCCAGCGAGAAGAAAAATTCTTTCCTTCCTCCTTCTGACTATTGTGCTTTCCTATCTCTATTATCTCTATAGGATAATCGCAGTAGATTCTTAGCTATCGCGACATTATCCTTCCAAATTTTGCTAGGAATTGTTGTTGGTTCCAATATCAATTTAAAAGATGTCGGAAAAGCAGGAGGACATCGAGGCCAGTCGCATAGCGGCAACCTATCCAGGCGCGGCGGTCGACGGAACCGCCAATGCAGATGAGAAGCGTGGCTCCATCGTGCCTTCCGAAGGCGTCCCCGAAGACCTGAAGCAGGAACTCGAGCAGAACCACATTGACATCTATTCTCCCTTCCCGATTGACGAGAATGCCAAGGAAGAAGGAAATATCCTCACCATCAGAGCCCTTTTCGTTGGATGTGTCCTTGGTGCCCTCGTGAACGCCAGTAACGTGTATCTTGGTAAGTCTGCAATTGCAATATCTGGCGCCACAACACAACAACGCAGCATCATGCTAATCTTCAGTTGTCGTTGGAATTAACTAGGTCTCAAGACGGGTATGCCATCTCTACCTTACAATTATCCAGATTACTGAACTACCGGAATGATGTGCTAAGATTAAATCTACAGGATGGACTTTCACGGCAAACATGCTGGGAGCCCTTGGTAAGATGACATAATCCTATCAGTCTTTTCGACGAATAGTATCAGTATCGCTAACAAGGATATCGTAGGTGGCTTCGCCGTCATCAAACTCATCTCCTTGACTAAAATCCCATGGATCGGTGGATATTTTGGACCCATGGAAAACAACATTGTCCAGACGGCTGCTACCGCTGCAGGTGGCCTCGGAACAATCTTCGTCTCCGCCGTTCCTGCCTTATACCAGATGAACCTCTTGTCTGCAAACCCATCTGATGACTACTGGAAGCTCATTGCCTTCACCGCCGTCTCCGCATACTTTGGATTCTGCTTCGCTGTCCCATGTAGGTCGGCACTTTCGGTGAATTTAAGTAGTATCGATTAACTAACAAATATGTGTAGTGAGAAAGTTCTTCATTATCCACATTGCCCGCGAACTCAACCTCGTCTACCCCACCGCCTCTGCCACCGCCCTCACCATCAGGAGCATGCATTTGAGCACTGGCGGTATGGAGAGTGCGAAGAAGAGAATAAAGGGATTGTCGATTGCCTTTATTGTTGCCTTCATTCACAGAGTGGTCTCCCAGTACGCCATTGGTATCCTTTGGGACTGGCACGTTTTCTGGTGGATCTATACCTGGGGAGGTAAGGGCGCAATTGCCCTGGTCAACTGGGGTTGGTATCTCGAATGGACTCCTGCCTTCATCGGTAGCGGTATGCTCGTCGGTCTCAATGCCGCCTTCTCCTTCCTTGCCGGTTCCATCATCGCCTGGGGTATTATTGGGCCAACTTTGGTCGCCTACGATGCTGCCTTCTGCATGCAAATTTCCGATAACTACCCAGATATGTGGTCTTGCAACAACCTCCGTCTGGCCGACCCTAAGAATGCTCCTTCCCCACGTTACTGGATGATTTGGCCTGGTGTCTTGCTCATGATGGCAGTCAGCTTTGCTGAACTCGCAGTCAATTACAAGATTATTGGAAAGGCTTTCACCGCCTCTACTACCCTTGCCGCTAAGCGTTTGAACACCTTCCTTGAGCGCCGCGGAAAGTCAAGCAAATTCCTCGCCAAGCAAGCCTCTAAGCCAATCTCCGCCGACACCATGGAAGACCCGTCCCCCAAGGAGGACCAAGTTCCAACTTGGATGTGGACTATCGGCTGCCTCGGTGTTGTCATCCTCACTTGCGTTGTCCTTGGACTCCAATATGAATTCCCGGTCGGATACTCCATTCTCTCCCTCGTTCTCGGCCTCTTCTTCGCCTTCCTTGCTATTCAGTGTACTGGGGCCACCGATATTACCCCAATTACCACCGTCTCCAAGGCCTCCCAGCTCATCATGGGTGGTGTCACCAAGGGCGAAGGTACCGCTATGCACACCGCTCAGCTCTACAACTTGATGTCTGGTGCTGTCGCCGCCGGTGCAGCCTCTCAATCCTGCGATCTGGTCAATGACTTCAAAGTTGGATTCCTCCTGAGAACCCCACCACGTGTCCAATGGTACGCCCAGGGTATCGGTTCCTTCGTCAGCATCTGGCTCGCACCATCCATCTTTGTTCTCTTCACCAAGGCCTACCCATGCATCATCAATCTCGAGCTCTCCGACTCTTGCGACTTCCTTGCCCCATCCGTCTCTGCATGGCGTGCCGTCGCTGTCGCTATGACTGACCCAACCTTCCCCATCCCAACCTCCTCCGGAATCTTCGCCATCGTCATCTCCGTCGTCGGTGTTATTGTCGTTATCGCTAGACACTGGCTCAACACCAATGGCCATACCAAAGCCGCCAAGTTCATGCCAAACATGATGGTGCTCGGTCTCGGTTTCTTGCTTCCGCAAACTCAATATTCCATCGCTATGACCATCGGCGCCTGCGTCGCTTACCTCTGGTTGAGGAAGTGGCCAGTCAACTTTGAGATCTACTGCTTCAGTGTTGCAGCTGGTCTCATTGCTGGCGAGGGTATCGGAGGCGTCATCAACGCTCTCTTCCAGGTCGTCAGCATTGGCGGTAATACCCTCGGAACGAACGTTGGTTGCCCTGACAGTTCTTGCTAGACATTTTCTTTTCGCTGTGTTTAGTTGCTTCTTTCTCGCATATCACCGCGACATTTTTGGTCATTCCCATTATTTTAATACGATCCCTAATGTTTGCAAAGACTCATAGCCGCTTCATTCGGCGAAGTTATGTGCTTGGATTCATGTAATTTCTTCGGTTGTCTGCTATCTGCTGTTTGACATGGACTTTAAAGAGATAAAACAGCAGCTCCTAGGTCACGATATCTCCATATAATATCAATAATGAATCTCCTTTCCTCCTCTATACTTTTAGCATATCTCTATTGATCTTGTAGACGTGAAATAGGCATGCAACACCTGCAGGTATAAGACCCTTTACTGTGAGCATAGGTATCTCCATCTAGTATCAGGAGATTTAGTACCAGTAAATCGGCCATAAACAACCTCTACAATCGTAACTCGTCTCTCATGTTGGTCTATGTAAAGATTATGTACAAGGTTGGATGGCCGGTCTACTCCTTGATAAAATATAGAAATGAAGAAATCTCTGTGAAAAATAGATCGTAAATCATGATAGCGACCGCTAAATTCTCTCAACCCCTCTGAAATGCTGTACGTCTCATAGATACCGATAAGGTAGCATACAGCACACCCGCCAGCCCATTCCACTATACTATTCCATAGTCTTCCTTTCTTCCTTTCGCCTGCTATTCAGCCGGATTCATTTAAAACTCCCCACTCCTTCCCATATTTCCAACCATAGAATAAAACATTATTTGCCTTTCTTCAAAATCTGCTTTGAATAGGCAAAACCGAGTATGAGCGCCCCCATCAAGAAGAACGCACCCGTACTTCCGAGTAGTAACTTTTCGATTAACGGCAGTTTGGAAGCGTACGGAGGAGAGTCGACACGGTTAAAGAACTCGATCGCTTGATCCACATTCAGGTCCCCGCCCGTTTCTTCCTGGCGACGGAGCAGGAGATGAAGTAGAGACGGCATTCTTGTTTTGTACCGACTCGTCTGGTGGATCAAAGATTATGTTTGCGAGTTTTGCCGAGGAAGGGAGGATTATGACGGGAGGTCCGCTTAAGAGGTATATTTAATGTAAAAAAATTCAGTCGGAACGCGAGGATATAGATGCCCTTCGCTTCACATAAGGTTTAAGAATCGAGGACTGCCGCGTTGAGAAAGTGTGGTATAAAGTGCGTTGTTGCTGTGTAACCAGAACTAGACCGAAATGGAACTTTTTGCATCCAACGGTGGGCGGAAAAGACTGTCCTGCTAGGAACTAAACCGCGAGCTATGCTCAAGCAGATATGTTCTCTCGAGGTATCTCTCGAAGGGGGGGAAACCGAATGATACCAGAGTTTACCGGAAACTTGGGGACCCGGAAAGACGCACCTTGCGAGTGTACAATGGGATGGTGTCAACTTATACAGGCTGCGAGGCTGTCCGAAAATATACATTATAATCACACAATTACGGCAATAATTAAGGTCGAGAGGTTTGGTGTGGGAGCTATTTGTTTGCATTTCACGATGTATGGCTCTGTGCCGCAGCCGCGCAGACGGCTTGAGGGCGGGCGGCTAACCCGCATTAGCTTGCAGCACCCACCCAGTAACAATACTCGAACATTGAAAAGCACATGCAGGAAAAAGGGAAGCACGATGGTAACATATAACCGACGGCACCTAAACAACCGAATGGGTTTCTCAAACTTCCAGTGTCAAGAACCTGTATGCAAACCAGGGGGGAATGCGGTTTAAATTTGACTTCAGTAGCAACCGCCATTGTGGGTCCCGCGGAGAAGAGAGAGACATGACCAAGTCCAATACACCAGGGAAAGACAAAGATTCGGTTCGACCCGCCCTCCGAAACACATTCAACGTGAGATTCTGAAGTTCTGGTTGCTGGGATCCGTTACGTTCTCTCATTGGATCCCATACGTGGTGAAATATACGGCATAAGCTTGGAAGTCCCAACGTCAACGTCCACGATACGCCCTTCCTAGAAAAAAAAATTCAAGGTCTAGAATGAAATAAAAATTGTATTGCAAGATCAGCCGAAGATTAGTAATACCTTTCGTGATGTGCCTTTAACACTTTGTTCCTTCGACTTGGAATCGGACCCACTCAACCATCCTGCACACCTAAAATTAACTTCGAGCCGCCGAAATTTGAAACCCGTCACACAAGGGGAATCCTGCGTTTAAAGCTTCCTTACTCTTATAGGACATATCGGTATGTTAAGTTCTCTCGATCCGTTACTGCGCGCAAATGGAACCGAGTCAGCACCTCTATAAACAAATAGACGCGTCACGAGGTAGTACATACAGTTCATCCACTCTACATTGCTCATGTTGTCGCTCTTGTTGTCATCCGCCCGTATTCTTTCGATTCTGTCACGCTTATGGTTCTGATGTTCATAATAAAAGCGAAGTAGCAACGCGACGACTGCCCCAGCGCCTTGGGTGGCTAGAACCGAGACTTTGGCGGGAAAGTAGCTATGTAGTTTCCAATGCATTAATCCTTTGAATTTGGGATTTTACCTGAAATGGGATAGGAATACGAACCCGGGAGCATCTTTCGCTTGAAAGGTCATTGGTCCTATAATGTTACCCAGAGAAAAGCTTCCAGATATCAACACACTCGCCGCAATTCTCTTTGTGTGGCCTGCTACATTGGCAGAGAGCCAACTGTATATCAGAATCAGGGTAGCAGTAATCTAGTTTCTATTATTAGAATTTCGCTCAAGTCTCAAGGGAAGTATAAAGCATGAATCAAGCATCAAAACCCTTACCGCATTAACCAAGTATATCCCAATCAAGTTCCCCGCTTGATTTTTCTTGGGAAGAAACGACATTAAACCTCCACCAATTATACCTGGAACACATAGTCCTGCTATCCACAGCGACCTTGTTGATGTTTTGCCAACAATAACACCTGATATTATGGTTGACAGGATTGAGACTATTCCGGATGGCATATTCAGTAACGCAGTAATCTTTGGAGTATACCCAAATCCTCGAATCACCGTTGCAGAGTAAGTAGTAATTACTCCGGACGAGATTGAGATCTATACATGAAATGCACTATTTTAGTTTACGATCTCGAAAGAAGGCGTGAATAGCAAAGGGGGAATAGGAGTCGTACTAGAGTAGTACATAAAAACAGTCCCCAAATTTGTGGGTCGATAAATAGTTCTTTCAACTGTCTTGGCTTGAATTCTGTACTACTGATTCCGGTCTGGTTCTTTTCAACTCTTTCCAGTACCGCGAGTCGCTCCTGCTCGGTAAGCCATGTTGATGACATAGGAGTATCTGGAAGTTTCCACATTGTCCATACTCCGATAATCATTGTGATACCGCCGAGAGCGAGAAACATGCCCCGCCAGCCGGCAAAGTCGGACTCGACATGCTGGAAGCCTAAACAAAATGAAAACCTATGGTTAGCTAGAATAATTCGCTACTATCATAGGAGTTTTCAGACCCGAGATCTAATTCATGAACTAATTACTGCCGCTCAACGAGCTAGGCAAGATCGGATAGAACAGACATACCATATGAAACAAGACCCCCAAATATCTGACCAATGCCGAGGCCACTGTACCACAAGCTCATTCGGGGCACTTGTTCCGACTTTGTGTACCACATACCTGCGGCTGAGTCAGATCCCATCCAATAGCTATTCGTAAAGCCGATAGGGAGAAATCCCAAACTCACTCGTAATCAGAATTAGACAAGGAGCAATGGCGGCCTATTGTATATTCCATAGTTAGTTATCGAACAAGTACAATATTGCCGTCCTGCTTGGAAACGGGGGAGCATTGATAGGCGAAGCCACTCACCTCGAATGCGCCGAGAACAATTCTAACCAAGAGGAGTCCAATGAAGTTGGTGCATGCTGCTGTGCATGCTGTCGTAACACCCCACATGATGACGCTAAACCCAAGGTAATTTGCGGCTGAGATTTTTTGCAGAAAGAAGCCTAATAGATTTGAAAATACAGATTAATATCAGACGGGAGGCAATGTTTTGTACCACCTCAACCTTTCACCACTCAGAGAGTGAGATAAGCGAGGCCTTGAGTATGAAAAACATCGATTTGCAATGCTTGCAGCCAAATTAGGAGAGAACATGCCTGTTGGAATTTCAGCGGCCATGAATGCAATGAAGAAGGCAGTCGCGCACCACGAAAACTCATTTCCTTGGAGACGAAGGTCTTGATTTAAACCCATGACAGCAGCGTACTATAGAAAGATCCCACAAATATTTGAATTAGCCCTCGGCATACCGATCTCGAACTCCAAGAGGGAAAGAATACTAACGTTGATATTGACCTTGTCGATGAATTGCATTGTATAGCAGGCAAACATTATAGGGACTATCCGGTAGTCTACTTTTTTGAGTAATTCTTTCTCGTCAACAGCCTCGGCCTCGCCCTTACGTGAGCGATGCTCCTGGATGAAGGCGAGAGCTGCATCGGCGGCCCTCAGGGATGGACGAGTGGACGCCGCGTCCCTAGTCGACGGTTCGCTCTTCAAGTCGATATACTGGTCTGGTACAGCTTTCTCGATGGCCAATGCCATTTTGCAATTTGGGTTTGGACTATGTCAATTTACGACCTTCGGACTGAAAAGAAAGAGGTTAATAGAGCCCGAAAGTTTTGAACTTGCGTCTTGTAAATACTGTTTCTTGAGATCCAAGAATGTTGCGAGGTAACTCCTTATCCCCTGGTACGCAGGCAGTAGCTCCTTATATATATCGCTCCAACTTTGGTCGCAATACTGCAAGAGCATGCACGTCGAAGTATGTAAGGCGATCACTGGCCGCTCTCGTCAGATGAGCATATGCACGTTTCTGGCCGCCAAGATGGGGAACCGGCTCTCATCCAGAAAATGAATGTCCGTGCTCAAATAGGTTCTCGGATGTGACAATATCTTCGATGCCTGTGGCGTTGAAAAGGAACCCACACTTCCACCTTGGGCTCACTGTATTTAAGTATGAGCACTAGTGACAGCTCAAGTTTCTTCCGAAAGAAAAGCCAATAGCTGTTGGTACGATTCAGTGCCTCCAAGCCGTGCATTGGGATATGGAAATAAGAGTTAGCTATGATGCACTATTAAACTATATGTAATCATGAATATCGTTTAGAAGGTCTTACTAAAAGAAGCCTAGCCAGTTGAAACCACAGCTGAAGGGATAGAGAAGAAACTGGAATGCCTTTGGAGGAAATCTGGGCATCCACCTACCAATTGGTTAACCACACTTAAAACACTCAACCATACACTCTATAAAGGGTCAGACAGATAGTATGATTTTAAATTTTGGCATGTATTGTGTTGAGGCTACAATGTAATGGAGCAAGCCAGCTGGGAATTGGAACATCGCTCCGGCGGGGCCTGTATTTAGAAGCATACATTGGCGGAAGGAATGTTTTTAATAAGAGGTAGACACTATCCCGCCTCGAGCTGAGCTTTGGGTAGAAACCTTACGATTAGCTTGCAGCGGAGTACAAATTCGGGTAATCGAAAAGGACAGGGCCAAGGGTACACGTGGGGAGACACAAGAGAACCTTACACAAGACAGGACATGCTTGTTCATTTCTCTTTCGCATAGATATTGTGCATAAAATGCACCTTGCCGGCTTGAGCTTCAATGTTGGTTTGTGTGCTCGATTCGGGTCTTGGAGATGTTGAGACTCGACTTGCGGAACGTGAAGGTGACTGGTTGATAGGTGCTGAACAATAGCCGTAAATTTAAAAAAAAAAAAAAAAAAAGCTGCTGGAACTATCGTGCCCGGTCGGGATCCAGATCTTGTAGCTTGGAAGGCGATATTATTTTTTTCTTACTACCTCGAAGCACAGTGGCAAGTGCACTCTATAAGGCGCAACCGACCCTCTCAGGCGACTCAGCTCGGAATTGTGAGTTAAATAGCAATATAAGGATTTATAATCCGGGCGCACCTGTACCACTAATCTCATAACTTATCAATGGGAGATGCCTAAATTGGCAATAAACTACGGATTGGGATAGTAGATTTAGTAACATATCATAACATACACACTAAAATGTAGTGAAGCAACCCTTTGTTAATTAAAGATGCCGGCGCGATGAAATTCCGCTAGAATAGCTGTTTTCCCTCGTTCCTTAGCGTAGCCGTATGGCGTTACTTGCCCCAATTCTCCGCGATTCCCGGGTTGGTATATTAGACGCTTGGTATACTTCTCTAATAGGAACTTCATAATTATAGGCTCCGTGGCAACGTCAATTGCAAAAAACAGCTTAGCCGAATCATTTGAGCAAGTGGAAAAGATACCCATGTTCACCGTCCACTCAGCTGAGTCCAAATTCCCGTCACATCCGCCTCGTAGTATGGCCTTCTCCATAATTCTATGTTGTTTGTATTGCGCCTCAAGTGACCTCTCGGACCTATCCCATAATATTCGTGCTACCTCTAAATTCCCCACCCGCACTGCTAACTCTAACGCAGTCTGCATTCTATCTTGATCGATGGTCCCAGATGCTAGGAGCGTTTGAGCGATATCAGCACTAGTGCTTCTAATTCTTGCAAATTCTGGCCCCGTGCTAGAGCTTATGCTCGCTAAAGTAGCGGTAACCTCAAGTGGTGTTGTTGGAGCCGGAATATGGGCAGGATTTGTGAATATGCGGCGAGAATCTGCTCCGGACTTTATTGAGATCTCGGAAAATTGGGGAGCTAGTCGGCTATAAGTATCTGGGCTGGTTTTTGCACGAGGGAGGCTACGCACCTAAGCAAAGTTGTCTAGCGATCTCTCTACCATCTATTCGCACTATTAGCGCCCGTAAGAGCTCAAGGGCACTTTCGGGATCCGGGAAAGCTAAAGGAACTGTGGGAAGCTTTGTTCCTATGTAAACGAACTGGTCGGACTTTAGAGTTACATCGTAAACCCTACTAAATTTATGTTCATGCAGGGTTTTGATATTGCTATGGGGCATAGAACTTGAGGACGACGGTGCGAAATCCACTGCTGGTGGTCTGTAGTCAAATATAACCGGGAAGTCCTTCGGGTAGAGATCAATCATGCAGAATACATTCCGTTGGGTGGTGTTCTTATAGTCGTTTATAGCCTTACTTTCAATGTGAGCATAGAACGATGACTCTGGCGACTTTCCAGATGCTAAACAGATGTTCTTCGCTAAGCAGGCTAGGTGAGGTCGAATTCGTTTTACTTTGGGGTCGAGTTGATACCGCTCTGGGATTTTGCTATATAATGCTATTCCTCGCTTGCAATCCACCAGAGCGGGCTGAAGCTGCCTTGTGACGTATGCTACAGCAGCCCGCGAGTAGTACATCGCCATATTTAGATCCGGCTCCAAGGCAGAGTTGTATTTTAAATTTGAGAGAAGGTCAAATGCAGCTTGCCATTGGTTCCTCAGCATCTTTGAGACAGCTTTATCCAAGATCGCTCCGGTAACGTGATTCCCAGGAAGCTCATTTATAAGAATATCAAGGTGATTCTCTTGTTCCGCATATTCTTTCGAAAGAAAATGTTCAAGGGCTTTGGACCTATGAAATTCCGCCTGCTGACGGACGAAATCGTCGTCTCCGAGAAAGTCATCCTCGTCGAAATAAATTTCTTGGGTGGCATTCCGAGCTCGTTTCATTCTCGGTGCTTCAGTTTCAATCATTGGAAATGGAGATCTGTAACTACCAATTGCTCCAAGCGATCAGCATCTACTAGCGAATAAGTTTTCTTTTACGAGATCTTAAGAATAGAAGAGGAGTTTAGTATTTTCCAGAATCAGGAGCCATACTTCTCGGAGACAGGCTGTAAAGTCTGTGTAGTAGTTTCTTGAATTTGCAGGTCCGAGAGACCTTGATTCATATCTTGGACCCGATAATTTGAACCTTCTTGTCTATTATAATAAAACACCGTTAATTACGACTTGTAGCATATAAATATATCACCAACTTGCCTTGGCGCTCGATGCGAGTTGGTCGTAGTATTTTCCTGTCCTCGTTCTTCTCGGTCCCTATGCTCGTTTGCTATCCGTGGCTTCGAATTCGCTTCAATTACAGGAATGTCCTCTTGTCTGCGAACAGAACCATGATTCTCGATTCTACCTGAGGAAGAATCCATGGTTCTATTTCCCCCTGTGATCGGTTTTCTTCGTATATGGTGTTCAGCGGGTAGCAGGGATGGCAAAGCTTCAGAGTCTGAAGAAGGCTGCGCCAGGTACCGTGCCAAATCGCCCTTGTCAACGTTTTCTTGTGTCATCCTTACCAACTGGCCTCTGATATCGAGAGGGAGTAGAAACTCGCTTCTGCTCTTCTTTAGTCTCAGCTATCGATATCTTAGAGCCATGTCGACCTTTGCGTATATGGGCAGTCCGCGAAATATTTTCGCAGGCTAATTGGTCGTTGAATCGCCGAGAGGCGGCTCTCTTCACCGGCGGGAACATTTGGCGAAAGGCTGTATTAGCACAAGGCTGCTGTATTTCTGGGGTTTGCTAGCTAGGAGGGCCGCGTTGCCAGCTAAAGTGCTAGAGCTTAGTGTAGGTTTTTCTTTGTTTTTGGTTCGGCATCTAGTGTGTAGGGGACAAGCAGGCGTCGCGAATTCGAGGATATCTAAGTAACTACCAGGACATCATATTGCTAGCAACGCGAATACGACTCGCATTTCCTGCTATTTGTGATGGATACACTTCATGAACGCAAGTGCGACCCCTAGGGCTAGCCTTTGGACAAGCTCGAGAATTCGAGCCTAATAACAGTGTCTTAATTATAACCTTAACTCTGAGCTGAGACGGATGTAACAATTAACAATTACAGAGAAAATTAACTCAGTAACAGCTTGACAGAATGAGCGTTCTATAATGGCTATCGAATCCAAGGCCGCCATGCTATGGGTACATGTCCTCACAAGGCTGTTGGTATATATACCCTTGGGCATAATACGAGGACAGGACGGCCATACACGGGCTTGCCAAAGCGTTGCGAAGGATATCCCCGTTGCAAACCTATGCAAGAAAACCACACTAACAACGCATGTTGTAGCATGTTGGGGTTGAAAAGATATTCACTCGAGTACTACCATACCAGATATCCCGCCCCCCGAAGGGAGTTGTGCAATTTTATCACGCGTCTGCTCAGACATCTCATAGTATTTTCTAGTAGAGCAAAGATATAGCATAACAATCGTGAACCGCTAAATTATTTTACTTTCAGAACCTTGGGCCCTAGCAATAACACACTGCGAGATCCGATCGGTTGACCAGAGTGAGATCTATGGCCACCTAGGTTACGCACTCAGAAACAGTCAATCATAATAGCGGTATATACTAAACATTACAGTTGAGAGATTATACCCGTTCTTATGTAAGTATGCATGTGGAGCGCCGCATAGCTTGCATCAAATAAAGGCTTTACCCATATCAAGTAGGTTTAACTTGGAAACGTTAAGAAACGAGGCTAGGGCGCTAGAAGAGATTCAATCTGTTTATTGATATCGCTTATCATGAACTAGAATTCGCCTAGTACCTATAGCATTACTAATAGACATCTCCATTCTTTGTATGGTATTGTGCGTAGTTGGCTGAGCGGCTATTGACCTGGATACCCAAAACTGCCCAAGATACTAATATGGAAATAGAATAAACATGACAACAGAGATATCGCATCGCAAAACTACCCTCCCTTATCATGTAACTCAGGCTAGAACTAGTATAGATCCATCTCTCGGCGAGGAGGAATTTCGCAAAATCAACATCGTCTTCCATCTAAACAAATAAGAATACTACTTACCTACCACAGATAAGCTGCTTCTCTCCAAAACTTCAAAACGTAAAACATCTCCAAAACTCTCTTCTGTTGCTTCCCTTTCTCGATTTCTCCAGGTGCTATTCACTATGGAAAATAATCCCCTTGCCGACGCGGAGGGTTCGAAAACCTTGATCTGGGATGCCAGATCAATCTCAACTGCCCTTTGCATCCTGTCTGTCACGGTTATCGGTTTCATTGTCTGCGCTCTCCGGGTTTATACGAAATACAAGTTCTTTCATCAACTTTTATTCGATGATGCATTTATGGCCTTAGCTGAGGTATCCCTTCTCTGCCAGTGATTGAAATAGCCGAGATCTGAGAGGAGACTAGTCTCGTAAACCAGGCTTCAACGAAAGGCTATATGGGACTAACCACTTTCCTTTGCTTAGATATTCACGATCTTTTACAGTGGCTGCGCGCTTGCCCGTAAGTTGTACGAAATACTTTGTGAACTATAACTCAGCTAATAGGAGATAAATTTTTTTTATAGAGGTTCGTTTCGGGTTGGCTTTACCTAAGGTCGAGCGCCCTGAGGGCCTAGAGCGCGCATATCAATGGGTAAGTCAGTCGGGTAGCATTAACGGGAACAAGTACTCACTCAGTAACTGTAGGCAAACTACTGGGGTCGCCTTTTCTATCTCTTGGGATGCATGTTCTTCAAGGTCAGCCGAGATCTGCGACCTGTGTCTTTCGGTCGGAGGGCTAACACATCGGTAGCTATCTCTCTGCGCTACATGCCATCGAATGGTTCACGGCCGGCTCTGGGGGAAATACCTCGTTCTACTCGTCTTCGCAACGTGCAGCTCCGTAAGCTTGATGAGCATCTTCATGCTGATGAAATCCTTACCACCGGTACGGTTGCGACCTTTATTTTTGCTATCTCTTTTCAGTACTGATGGCACTGCTTGAAGGGTATCATCGAAAATGGAGATACGGTTGCTAGGCATATCGCAAGACTTATTTACATATTGATTGCCGGTAAGTATTAACAGTTTCTGATTGCCATACGGATCATTTTTCGGCTCACAAAATCAAAAAGTTTCCTCCGCTTGGGGCGATTTGGTCTGCTTCCTGCTACCATTCTTCTTCATCAAACCGCAATACATCGACGGCCGCCGCCGCTACGTTGGAATGTCATGGATGTTTATCAGCTTCCTGACAACTTTTGTTTCAATTGTGCGTGGCTTCGCTATTGGTCCTGCAACCTCGGAGTCGAGTGCTGAAGCGCGAGATCTCGTCGTTCTCGGTATTCTTGAGCTTAACACTGGAGTATAACCCCCCTCCCTTCAGCCATGTCTTTCAATTAGAAGGCTGTATTGCTAATGCCCAAGTTAGATTATCACAACTGCCTCACCAGCATTCTATATCTGGGCTAACGTCTCCCGTATTGGCAAGAGAAAATTTCGTGACTACCAACCGTTCGGCTTATTGAGACCGTACTTCTTGCTATGGACGCGTCCAATAAGGCAACGATCCGATCGCATCTATAGAGCAATCCGGTTTTACTACGAAGGGTACCGACAAGCTAGTGATGAACGCCGCCTCGCCCGTATCTTTGAAACGCCACGCTATACGGAACTATGGGGCAATTCAGGGACGCTACCCACCAGAGCCCAACTCAAGAGGTACTCCAAAGCCAGGATGTGGAGACACAACGTTCGAGAATACTTCCGTGCTAGTCTACTCGCTGTTGATACCATGATACGGCGCATACTCAGGGTGAAGCCTAGACCTCAAGAACCGACTGTAGTCGTACCAACCAACATTGAGCTTCAGATTCTCAGCGGCAGTAGCACAACAATGGCAGCTCCCAACGACGACCAGCTTTTCCCCGATGAACAAGAACCAGACGCTGAACAACTTTCTGAAGAATCGAAAGAGTCGGACGAAGAGTTCAAACATAATGTGCCCGAGGAGAAAGATGCCAAGAATACCAGCAAGAGCTTTGGCATCATGTTTCCTTCGTCCCGCCCCGCTCAGGAGGAACGTGAGCAACACGAGGATGGCGAGCAAGTTGCCCAACAGTACGACTCTGGCGATTCCGACGACGAGGATATCATCATAATGCTTGAGGACCCCACCGTAACCTCCGCTTCTGGGTTTCAATCTATTCGCAACGCCAATGCTCACCGAAGGAGCGTCGCATCTAACCGCTCTGTTGCCTAATTTCATTGGAACTCGGTATATTTGGTTGCTGGAACTAGGAGGCACACGATACGTCTACACGAGCGTTTATTTATACACCAGTGTCGGGACACCTTCTTACACTCCACTCTGACCCGAATTGCCCCAAGATATTTACATAATTTTCGACAATATCGACGTTGATAAGCGAATTACATTGAGTATTCCCATTTCTTAAAACTTTATAGCATGAACCGCCACTTATTTGAGATTATCTGTGTGCAACGGCAACGCGTACGCGTGCTGGATCCAACGTCAGTAAATTTCGCCGGATATAGATCGTATTCCGAGAATCGTACACAGGGCATGCCGGCATCGTGGTACAGTTTAGTTAACCCCGAAGACGTGAACACTAAGCATTGGGAAATTAGAATTAACCCATTCGTCGCCTTATCGGTTATGCGTATTGTCGAGGAACTAAATGTAAGCATCCCATGTGAGTACCCAGTGAAAGGAAACTGCAGAACTAAGATCCAGAATGCCGATTCCCGATTTAAGCTCCCTTGTTGTTGATATCGTCATCAAAGGGGTGAAATTTCTGCATCTTTAGTTCAACGTTCCATCTCGCATCTGCAAAGAATCGAAAGTGCATGTATAACGCAAGAAAAAAGGATTGGACAGCCTAAAACACTAACCTGGTTTATCAGCTCGAAGAGTAAAACATGTAAAACTGGTCGCCGCCGGGAGGGAGACTTGGACGGGGATTATATAGTACCCTCTTCCCTGCAGGCCCTCGAAAATTACCCAAAGGTGTAGCGTTAGATTTCTAGTTGGCGGAGATAGGGGACCAGGGTACTCGCCGTCAACGGCTGTAACGTGTTACGGTCATGCAGAACCGATAAGAAATATGGCCTCCATGTTAAACGTAGCCGTTCCACTTTGTCATACTAGGTCCAGGCAATTTAGGGACCAGTGTAGTTTGCAAATACAAACTTTGTCCTCCCATTAACCTCTGAAGATGCGTATGATATAATGGCTCGCAGAGCACTCAACGTCTAGATCAACGCAAGTTGACTATAAAAATGCCACAAAACTCTAAATTTTTGAACGCGAAAATCGACTTGTATTTTTCGAGGACTCCTTACACCTATCCGAACACGGTATTATGGAACCCTGCAGTTAGCCTCGATGCAGAGTAAATAAAATCTTGAGCTTCACGAAATCATTCATTTCACCATCCTCTTAAACATACATGTGATCGCATCGGATTACTGGGAAAACGCCGAACAACAGACACCCTCACTCGCGATTATGGGCAATATATCGCCGAGCTAATGCGGAAGGAATCCCACGAGAGGAGAGATGGAGTAGAATAACCTCGCAAATGTAACACCTTCCATCTGCATAAACTCTGTTACCTGAACCAAACACGCCTTTCCCTTTAAACGCCGCCCACTCTCTCTTCATACACTAAGAACTCCTTTCCGATCCTATCTTCCTCTACACTTCTAATCTGCCTGCCCATTCTGAGCTTCCCAAGCTTCCATCTGCGATCGGCCTTGATGAAGATCTTGTACGAGTACTCGCTTTCATTTATCTGTTCATCCCGATAGCTCAACCTATGTTTGAGGATGGATTTGACGCTCTTC